>JAJLUJ010000133.1:0-12838 GCA_030564235.1 Blastobotrys elegans
AAAAAAAAAAAAAAAAAAAAAAAAAAAAAAAAAAAAACGACACTGCGCTGCTGCTCCAACCCTTTTTCTGTAACCGATAATGAGCAAGTTAGATACAATCCCCACAGAAGTACTAGGATTGATATGCAATGAACTCCCATACAAAGATCTAGTAACGGTACAAACGACGTGTCGGTTCTTAAGGGCGATTGTATGGCCCATGATTTGGGAGAATTTGGAGCTTGAATTTCCGTTCGCCTCTGAACAGCCCATAGACAATAACGGAAACGACCTGACAAAGTACTTGAAACGGTTCCAATCGTACGAAGTGCCCATACTGGACCACCCCGAGCTGCACGAGGAAGCTCGCGGGTGGCTCAAAATTCGCGAGATTGATCTAGTGAGATTAAGAAAATGCACCAAACAGTACCAACACAGCGTGTTAAAATTCGTAAAGCGGTTTCGACTCATCGTGGGAAGCTTTGCACGGGTGGAAAAGAGCAAGGAGTTTGGATACCTGGTCAATGAGCTTATCCCATCAATAGCTGCAAATGTTGGGCTAAAGAGCGTTGATTTGGGTGCAAGATTGGCGTACTATCGTGATCCGGGGAAGCATATCTCGTCACTGATTTTGCAAAAGTTTAACGATTACAATGTGGATATCAACATGGAAATATTAGCTGGACTAATGCCTGAAAATCTAACACTATTCGGAGACGGGAGACTACAATGCTGGCGCAACCTCAAGGTACTAAAGATTCAGCTCAGAAAGTGCTTTGGGTCAATGTTTGGCGCGTTTGAAGACAATGTGGCGACTTTACCCGCAAATTTGGAAACTCTAGAAGTGACGAGCGTAAGCCATGGTGGCTATGATACGACTATTGACAGCGGGGTGTTGCGGTGCATGCTAATGTCATGCCGGCAGCGGCTCACACGGCTCATGCTCAGAGGATACTTTCGTGTGTTTGGTAATGAAGACTGGCTGCCTAATAGAGTTCAAGACCTTGACATTGCGTTTTATGGCGCAGTGGATACCGTCGAGGTTGTACGGACGGTTATGAAACCAAGCGTCAAAAACTTGGTCATTTGCTACCAGTTAATGTCTGCCATGGGCCACTACGAATTTCCAAACGTGGACTATCTACAAATATGGGACATTTACGGAGAACACGTACATGGGAGCATGGGCCATGACCGGGAATCGTTTGTGACATTGCAGTCGTATTATACTGAAAAGCTCACGTCCAAATGTCCGCGCATCAAGAACCTGGACCTTGGCGAAGCGTTCCACAATATTAGAAACAATAACCGCGCATTGTGGAGACTCACTGACAGGTCAAAGCTCGACTTGTACACTCCAATGTACTATACCTACGTTAACACGTTTAAAAAGAACTTGGAATCGCTGGTATCAAAACAACCGCCGTTGCAAGAAATGCAACGAGGGGATATGCCAGCACTGTCTTGTTTTGTTCTATACTCACGCGAGCAAATTAATTGGAAAGTGCTTGTTGAGTTTGTCAAGGAAGCGAAGAATTTAAACGAAGCGTTTATAATGACTCAAGATCGCAGCGGCAACTTGTTTGACGAAAATGGAACGTCAGATCCATTACCCAAGTTCTTTTTGCGGTTCTTGAAACTGTGCTTGTTTGATAAACGTTGCTCTAAAAAGGAGCTAAACAGGTACGACCGGTCATTGACACTACTGCGAAGCCATCGGCTTATGGAACAATGTGTTTTGTATAGTATTGACATTGATGCAGTCCGTAAATGCGAATATTTGTAATCTATTAGCTATAAGGCATATACGTTTATGATAAAGCTTTGTTAATCCCTGTACGCACGTTTTAAAGGAGCATCCGATAATAAACAAATTTAAAAAAAAAAAAATTTAAAAAATAAAAAAAGTGTGCTCGAATGTGCGGCTATAGATTTCGCACGTGGGTGCGTGTCTCGAAAAGCCAAACCCCCCAAAAATCTTGACCAACGCATGGAAGCTAGAGGGGGAGAGAAAAAAAAAACCTTCGGAATGGTGCATGCCGAGCTAGATTAATGACCAATACACATCTCATCATGCTATTGGGTATATTATCCATAGTGCACATGGCCCATGGCATGCTTTGAATTTAGGGAGTTCCAATTCGTTTTCGTTTTCGTTTTCGTTTTTGGTTTTCATTTTGCGCTCCTCTTTTTTCCCTGGGTCAAGATAATCCTCTAGATTTTTCACGTGGGGTTTGTTGAGGAAGGTACAGACACCCGCGCCACACACGGTACAAAAAAAAAAAAACTATTTAAAAGCTTACTGTTATCCTGATTCCGCCTTGTTGGTTGAGCAGAAAAAGAAGATAAAAAACCAACGTTTTAAACGAACCCAACTACAACACATAAACAATCTCCCATGCTAAGCTCGGTGTTCCTGAGTGTGCCATTGACTATGGTGCTCTGCTGCGTCATGCTAGACGTCAACCCTCTATTCACGACAATCGGCGTCAATCTGTTGTGTGCAATCGTCACAATGACTAGTCTTGCCGTTTCCGCAATCAGAATATTGCAGTGTTCTGAAAGTGAAAGTGAAAGTGAAAGCGAGACTGAGAAACCAAAACAACTACTACAACAAGTCTCGCTTCTATCAAGGCTCGACGAAACATTACCGGCAATGATCCTCGTTTTGTTTGTACCGGGATTGGCTGGTGCAGCCATAATCGCCTCTGCCTGGTTTAATGTTGACACGTTGACGGACAAGACCCAGTTTGTCACGAACGCAGCTATCGTGTGTTCTTTGGGTGGGCTGGCCTACTTTCAAGCCGATGAAATTGACACTACACAGAAGGGAAAACAAGCCCGTGTTGTTGTCATGATATGGTGGGTGGTATGCTCGAGCTTTATCGGGTTGACGCTACGCGAACAAGTGTTCAACTTGGATACCTCAGTGTGCCAGAAGGTGTTTACTAGAACGCCTGTCCTGGCTTTTGCAGCAGTGGTGTATCAAACACTCATGCTGTCAACAAAACGTTCAAATTATAAGGGCGCCGACGATGTTGAGAATTTGGCGGGGTGATCATCCAAGAGGAGAGGACCGCTTTGAAGAGTGTGTCTTAATACCCACCACCAAGTTGGATCGTTGATTATACGTATAATAAAATGTGGCTTTACGTATCTTGTATTAAGTGCCTATCTAGCCACTATAAGTACTCACCACTGATCTACAACGCAGTCAAGCGATAGAGAATTATATATGCAAGTCAAATATTGAGCCGCACGATAGATACTAAGCCGCGCTCGAACGGTAAATAAACCAAAAACCAAAAAACCAAAAACCAAAAAACCAAAAAAATAAAAAAACGGCCCCAAACCAATCACATAATATCAATAGGGAACTAAGAATTGATTGGTGTTGTCTTTAAAACCACTGACTATATACCTGCTTGTAGAAAAAGCGCGGTCCTCGTTTCCTCACACCGTTGGGAGAGATTTTCCGAGTGAAGAAAAAAAAAACCCAAAATCTTTTTTCTTTTCTTTTCCAGACGATAAAAAAAAGTCAGACTACCCATACAATGTTTAGATCAACGCGACTAACGGCTCTGAGAAGGCCGCAACTTCCCTACTCATTAATACAAAAACGAACTGTCAAGACATCCATCGTCGATTGGAAGCCGATTCGAAGTGGCAATGGCACATCTAACGGTAAAAGGGGCGTGGGATCAAAGGTCTTTATGGGCTTGCTAGTACTTATGCCGATTGTTTCATTCGGGCTGGGGACTTGGCAAGTCAAGCGGTTACAGTGGAAGACAGACTTGATTGCCCAGTCTGAATACCGACTAAGCTTGCCACCGCTACCGCTTCCACCCAAACTAAGCCCAGCCGTAGTCAACACTGGTGAGTTTGACTATCGACGAGTTGTTGCCGAGGGTACATTCCGACATGACCAAGAGATGCTGGTTGGACCACGTATGAACGAAGGTAGAGAAGGGTTTTTTGTAGTCACGCCATTGGAACGAAAAGACGGGTCCAAACTGTTGATCTATCGGGGGTGGATCCCCAAATCAATGAAGGATCAGTCGCTGAGATCGTCGCAAGATGCACTGCCAAAAGGAATCGTCAAAGTCGAGTGTTTGCTGCAAAAGAAGCCCGAAAAAAACGTGTTTACGCCAAACGACACGCCGTTGGAAGGTAAATACCATTTCATGAACATTGACGACATGGCCCGAGCCACCTGGTCCCAGCCAATCTACATTCAAGCATTATATGAGGACGTTATCAACGGCGTTGAGCTGCTCCCCGAACAAATGTCCAACAAGGGGATCCCGATAGGCGCCGCTGGTAAAGTCCAAATCCGAAACACCCATTTCCAATACATTGTAACGTGGTACGGCCTGTCGCTGATCACCACGTTCATGTTATTCAGATTACTGAAACAAGGTCGGTCACCAGCCGCTTCAGCTGCTGCTAAAAAACTCCAGCATGCCAGACGTACAGAATAAAACAAATTGTCATCAAAAACAATTTTTTTTCATTTCATTCACTTCAGCGTAGATTCCATCAACCACATGCCCGCCAATCTTGTAGCTTTATTTTGGCTCGACGGGATCTTACTCTTTATTATTATCAAACAAGTTCCGGGAAATTACTGAGCAAAGGTTTGTGTTCACTGTCACGTGGCAGACGCGTGCGGCTGAGAAGAAAGAGACAGTCAATTGAGGACTAAAGATTAAGTCTGTAATGTTCAGTGTACACGCTAGTTTTTAATACACAGTCTGTAACGACTAAGCGGGCCAACCAACGTCCACAGCATCCGTCTTTGATTAAAATGCTGGTGCAGATGGGTATCTGAGTGTGGAGATTTGCACGTCATAAACTTAAAACAACAACAACAACAAACCAGCCATTCCTTTTTTTTTTTTTTTTTTTTTTTTTTTTTTTTTTTTTTAAATGCGGAAAAGAGAAGTTAACAGCTATACTATAATACTATAATGCTCTAATCGCCGTTTATTATTCTACTTGTATCACAATACTAAAAGTTCCGCATCCATCAACTGACTGTTGACAGGAACAAACCACGTCGGGACGCTATCGGAAGCTTTTAATCCCTGTGCGAAATGAATGAAAAAGATGTGAAATTTTAAAATTCAAAAAAAAAAGTCCCAATAAATGAACAACACACCATTTGCGACTGGAATTATTTTTCCCTCCTCTTTTTTTTTTCCCTCTTTTTTTTTTTTTTTTTTTTCTTACCACGTATCTAAAAACATCACAAAAAAAAAATCACAACAGACAAACATGGCTCAATACGGTCAAGGGTATCAAGACCCAGCCATGAACAGTAACGGTGGCGGTACTCCACCTCCAGTAGGCGGTGCAGCTCAAGCCGGCCATCCAGGCCGGAGACGATTATATCCACAGCAGCAATACGATTTCAACGCGTCGCAGCAGCCGGGCCAACAGCAACCTCCACCTCCAATGGCAGGCCAGCAACCACAAATGCCAGCAATGCCCCAATATGGGCAACAGCCAGACATTGCACAACCAGCGTATGGCCAACCAGCAGTAGCATCACCAATGGGTGGTCCACCGGGTGGTGTTGGTGTTGCTCCGGGGGCCGGGCCAGGTAGCACATTCACGCCGAGTGGAACACCAATGGCTCCAAGCTACCAACAACCAGCGTATGGTATGGATCAGATGGCGGGCCAATTTCAAAATATGAACATGGGGGGAGCTGCTGGCGTCAGTCAACGTGCAACTCCAAACGCCATGCCTCAACCAAACCTACCATTGAATCAATTGTACAATATTGATTTGATGCAAAACTTGCCTCCACCTATATCCGACTTGCAATTGCCTCCACCACCGCTAGTTATCCCACAAGACGCGGCAGCAACTGGCAGTCCGGAAGCTAATGCGACGTCTGACTACATGCGATCCACTCTAAACTGCATTCCTCAGTCCAACTCGTTGCTGAAAAAGAGTAAGTTGCCGTTTGCATTGGTGATTCGGCCATACACTGCGCTATTAAATGTCAATAGCCAGATTCCAGTGGTTTCTGACACGTTGATTTGTCGATGTCGAAGATGCCGGTGTTACATTAACCCGTTTGTCACATTTATTGATCAAACTCACCGGTGGAAGTGTAACATGTGCGGGTTGACAAACGAGGTGCCGAGCCAGTTTGATTGGGACCCAATCAAGAATGAACGCCAAGACCGATACTCGCGAAACGAGATTAATTACGGGGTAACTGAGTTTATTGCCCCTCCAGAGTACATGGTCCGACCACCACAACCACCGGTATACGTGTTTGTCATTGACACTAGTATCAATGCCGTGCAGTCGGGTCTATTGGCTACTGCTGCTCGGACTATTAAAGAAAGCCTGGATCGAATACCAAACAAGGATGGTCGAACTCGTGTCGGCTTTATCGCGGTTGATTCTTCTCTGCACTACTTTTCAATTCCATTGCCGTCTGACGCTAATGTCGAACCTTCCATGCTTGTGGTTAGTGACTTGGATGAACCATTCTTGCCATTGCCTTCAAGCTTGCTGGTGAATATGAGCGAATGCCGAGAAAACATTGACAAGTTGTTGGACCAATTGAGCGAAATGTACCAACACAATGTCAACTCCTCCAATGCTCTTGGTTCTGCTCTCAAGGCTGCAAACAAGATGATTGGGTCTATTGGTGGTAAGATTATTTGCATCACTGCTAGTTTGCCAAATGTCGGTATTGCCAAGTTGGAGGTTCGAGAGGACCGGAAAGTGTTGGGGACCAATAAAGAAGGCCCATTGCTGCAGACTGCCAACTCGTTTTACAAGAGCTTTGCTGTTGAATGCAACAAGAGCCAAGTCACTGTTGACATGTTTTTGTTTTGTCCACAGTACCAAGATGTGGCTTCATTGAGCAACTTGCCGCGATTTACTGGTGGCCAAACCTACTTTTACCCAGGCTGGTCTGCTTCTCGGCCAGAAGATGCCATCAAGTTTGCACACGAACTTGGCGAACACTTGAGCCAAGAAATCAGTATGGAAGCCGTACTGCGAGTGCGTGCTTCTACTGGTTTGCGAATGAATGCCTTTTATGGCAACTTTTTCAATAGAAGCTCAGACTTGTGCTCATTCCCAACCTTCCCACGTGATCAATCCTACGTTGTTGAGGTGGCTATTGATGAGAACATTACAAAGCCTTGGGTCTGTTTACAAGCTGGTATTTTGCATACTACTTGTGATGGTGAACGACGAGTGCGAGTTATTACCATGGCCATCCCAACCAGTCCAAACTTGCAAGACGTTTATGCTAGTGCCGACCAGTTGGCGATTGCCAGCTACTTGAACCAAAAGGCGTTTGAAAAGGTTATTGCATCTGGTGTGCAAGAAGCTCAAGACTTGTTGGTTAGCCGGTTGACTGAAATGTTGACCACCTACAAGAAGGAGCTAATGACTACTAATGTCGGTGCTTCATCACCATTACAATTTTGCGCCAACTTGCGAATGTTGCCATTGCTAGTGAACGCCATGCTGAAGAATGTTGGATACCGAAAATCTGCCCAAATTCCAACCGATTTGCGGTCTGCTGCATTGTGTCTCTTGTCCACCATGCCTACAAAGTACCTTATCAAGTACTTGTACCCAGACATGTTTGCGCTACACGAGCTTGCTGACGGGGATGGTGAACCAAACGAGGAGACTGGTCAGATCCAGCTCCCACCAACCATGAACTTGACTGGCGAACGAATCGCTTCTCACGGGTTGTACTTGTTGGATGATGGTCAAACCCAGTTTTTGTTTGTGGGTCGTGACGCTGTTCCAGCATTGTTGGAGGATGCGTTTGGCGTTACCAGCATGGCTGAAGTACCGGCCGGCAAGACTGAAATGCCAGAAGTTGAAGGCAAGGAACTGAATGGTAAGATTCGTGGAATTATTGGTAAATTGCGTGAAAAGTTGGACTCTATTGTCTGGCCTCACTTTTATATTGTCAAGGACGATGGTGACCCATCATTGCGATTGTGGTTCACTACCCACTTGATTGAAGACCGGTCTGATCAAGCTCCTGCTTATGCTCAATTCTTGACTCAATTGAGAGATAAGATTAATAACTAGTTTTTTGGTTTTTTAAAAAAAAAGAAAGAAAGAGAGAAAGAAAGAAAATTTGATGATTGTTAATAAAATAAAATAAAATAAAAAAAGATGATAAAAAATGTGAGAATTCAAAGCCGCTCGTGAAATTTCACCCACCCACACAAATTTTTACCTCACGACATTATCACAAAAAAATTATTCATAAATGAACTCGGCGCCTAAAGAGACGGTAGCGGTGTCGCTTAAAGACATTCTAGGGAATAAAGACCAGAGCGAGAGCGAGGCTGAGGATATCGTCATGCCACATGTCGAATTTGAATTCTCAGATCACAATGCAGCATCAGACAATGAAGAGAAAGAGGCGGAAGAGGAAGAACAGTTTAATTTATTCGGGTCAGCAGTAACAGTCAACCTTAAAGAGCAACAAGAGCCGGAGGACCCACGGGTGTACGCTAAACGACCCGACTCGTACTACTTTTCCCACGTAGACGATACACAACGCGAGCAGTTTCGACTAGCAGCGGTTGACGGGGTGGGACCAGTGTTCACATACGACGCATTAAAACTACCATCAAAAGTGATTGATTACACAGAGCTAGCACGGAAAGCACGCCTTGAACGGATACGAATGCATCGCCGGCCAGGTAAAAAGGCTCGGCTGGCTAGAGAAAAGAAGAAGGCCAAATCACAACCCCAGGTGCTTAGTGCCAGCCCCATGTACGGACCAGAAAGGGAATACGCCAACCCCAAGATCAATGTCGTACGCAAAAAGAGTAAAAAGAATGACAAACCGCAGGTTCGCGGGGTTAGTGGTAAAGGCGGGCATCCACGCAAGGGACAGAAATAGGGTTTGTATTATTATTATTATTATTATTATATATCTCTCTATAGACGTTCCCATGGGGCAAACGAACCAGTCACGACTTTAACAGCCGGATTAGTCTCATCAGTAACACCGCTAGCCAAAACCGCCTCTGTAATGGTTTGCTTGAGCTGGGGCACGAGCCGCTTGCGAGTTTTTGCGGTGGGCTCGTTCCGCCGCAGGTAATCCCGCAGTTTGGAATCAAACTCGGTAGCTACATCACGCCAAAACACTGAAAGGACCTTATCCAAGGCAAGATCAGGTCGGTACTTTGTTACTTTTGACAAGAGCTCCGTCTCGTTTAGAATTTGACACAGCAGGACTAGAGATTTGGCTCGGTCTCTAGCATCTCCGGCAGCGTTGATATATGCTTGTGGTAACGCTACCAGCGACTTTTGCATCTGTTCGCATGATTCGCGGACTTTACGCGGAAGAGTATCGCCTGTTGAAGATGCTAACAGCGACTCGTCAAGTTCATTGATCGCCAAAACAGCCCCACGCAGTTTCTGTTTATCAGTCTTGAGACTAAATGCTCGCAACACCGCCAACGCCTGGTCGCGGCATTTCTGCCTGCGCGGTAGCAACTGCTTAGTCTCATGTGTAGATACAATGTCCAGACCCCGTAGTGAAGGGTACTTTTCCAAATGTTCAATGCATTGGTTAACGTTAATCGCCACGTCGTGAAGACTCCCCTCTGTTGTGTCCAGCTGTCTAGCGAGGTATAAATACCACGTCAGAGACCGCAACAAGGAGGATGTGGAGTGTAGTCTTCTCAGTGCGGCATGTACAGTGTGTGCTTGATCGTATGGTTTTAGCACGTCGTTGGCAAGTTTATTATACGAATAGTCCACTTGCTCTAGACCGGTTTTGAGCGGTGCCAATGCATCTCGAGCCAGCTCGACGTGGTTGGCCTGCTCAAGCAGATCGCGGTATTGGTCCCCTGCGATACGCGCTACTAGTTTATCCACTTCCTCCAAATCGTAGGTGAGTCGTTTTGACGGCGCATCCAAGTCAACCTCGTGATCGTTCGAGTCGTTTGTAGCTTGGATTAGTGTGTTTGCAAACGCAAGTGGCGAGAAATTGTCATCTAGATAAAGCTCATAATCGACATACTCGCTGTCGTCAGCCATTTTTTTTCTTCTTCTTCGTGTGAGGTGTTCAATTGGGAGAGTTGGTTTTTTTTTTTTCCCTCAGAAGGGTGTGGTGGGATTATGATGCGGCTGTGTGTGTGTGTGTGAATATTTCACACTTCAAATTTTTCCAACATTTAAAAATTTAAACGACGAGAAAAAAAAAATTAAGAATGGGGTTCAAGTTTGGATTTGACGAGGAAGCTACAAACGATGCTGCGAATAGTATAAACCCGGTTACCGAGTTCATGTCGGCTACTGGCCAGTTTGAACCCGAACATGAGCCAAAAACGCTCAAGTTTGGTGATTTATTAACCGCAGACATTATGTACAGCTTTGAAAAGACGGATGGGCTACCACGACGAGATATTTTCGACGCTCGACATGAACTCATGCAGAGAGATAGTCTCACTCCAACCGAAGAGATTTTGCTAGGCGATACGAATGAGGATATCCGGGTGAACCAATACGAAGGTGGGCTCAAGATTTGGGAATGCAGCTACGATTTGATCTCTGTGCTGCGAGAAGAGGCCCGTGAGGTTAAGAGTTGTATTGAACTAGGCTGCGGTGCTGCTCTACCAGCGGCATTTCTACTACAACAAGCATTGAAAACAAGCACTCCGCTAAACTTGGTGCTCGCGGATTATAACCAAAGCGTGCTGAATCTAATCACTGCTCCAAATATGTTCCTGACTTGGTACGACGCAGTAAAAGGGTTTGAAAGTAACGAAGTTGAAGTTAGCGAGACGTTGCTGGCCGAATTTTATCAAGATTTGGAATCGAGGGGTATCACCATTTCATTCATCTCCGGGTCGTGGTCACCAGAGTTTGTCAAACTAGCGTCTTCTTTAACCTCTTACGACCTTGTCCTAGCATCAGAGACCATCTACTCTATCGACACAATGCCTTCATTCACAGACACCATGCTAAACCTGCTCCAGCCAACCAGCCGTTCGCTGGTTGCTGCCAAAAAGATGTATTTTGGCGTGGGGGGAAACATTCCAGATTTTTGCGCCTTGCTTGATAAACGGCCTGGTGCAGGATTCACCACCGTGTTTGATAAACCTTCAGGTATTGGCCGGTCGGTGCTTCAAGTAACTTATTCTACCGCATAGTTCCATTTCGTCTCAACCCGCTTGATTGTTTAGGTTTGACAACAGGTCTGCTCCTGTTACTACTATTCCCCATTCTTGTAGTAGTAGTAGTAGAAGAAGAACTGCCAATCCGTGGTTTGGGAATACCAGTCCCAGATTTTAATATAGAAGACGGTTGTGCAATAAACGAATGGTTATCCGTCATGTACGTTTCATCGATTTCCCTATCCTCGTGCTCTTGTTCTTCATTTTCCTTATTCTCGCTAGGTTGTGATGGCTCGTCAACAGACCGGTCTCGTTTGAAGTGGTCTGCTTCAGGTGCCTCGCTAAACTCCACACACCATGCATTCATCTTGATACCGTGCAAAAAAGCCGAGAATGACTCTGTAAACGACCCCAGCGATTCATGGACTAGTTGTAGGTTTTGCAGGTTACCGTCCAACGTTGCCATCCCATCGCTTAGCTCCTCCAACGCTCCGCTGTTTGTGAATACCTGGTCGAGTGGTAGAGTACGTGGGTCCACCGCATAATGGTTGCTGTGATTGGACGCTGCGCTGTTGCTGCGACGATGCGGCGTGGTCGGTCGTGATGGGAACTTGTCCATGATACTGTGTCTTGTGGGTACTTGTGTGACCACGGAAAAAATAATCCCCAACTTGAAAAAAAAAAAAAAAAAAAAAAAAACGCGTGCCAAATGGCCGTTTACCCGGTTTTTAAAAAACTCTCAATTGTTAACAACACGGTAATGCAAAAACTATAACGCAACAACAAAAAGACCCTGTATCTTAATAGCCCTCTCACTCCGAGCAATCCCGGAACAATCACATTTGGTGGTGCAATTTTATCGTCCGACTTTTTTTCTTTCACTTTTTTTTTTTTTTATTTATTCTTTTCCTTCTTTCCCATTCTTTGTCTTTTTTCTTCTTGACAACAACATCTTTTTTCTCTCCTCTTTTCATTAAATCTCAATAAACAAGCAAAAATGAGTCGACAATTCTTCGTTGGTGGTAACTTCAAAATGAACGGTACCCTTTCTTCAATCAAGGAGATTGTGGAAGGGCTAAACAATGCCGACTTGGACTCCAAGGCTCACGTTGTGATTGCCCCACCGTTCCCATACTTGAGCTGGACCAAGGAACACTTGACTGCAGCCAATGTCGAAGTTTCTGCTCAAAACTCGTACGACAAGGATAATGGTGCATTCACAGGTGAAGTTTCCGTGTCTCAAATCAAGGATGTCGGTGCTACCTGGGTCATTTTGGGCCACTCTGAACGACGAACCATCTTGAAGGAATCTGACGAGTTTATCGCCTCCAAGGGTAAATTCGCTGTTGACAATGGCCTAAAGGTTATCTACTGCATTGGTGAAACTTTGGAAGAGCGAAAGGCTGAAAAGACTATTGAAGTTGTTCAAAAGCAAATTGATGCCGCCGTTGCCAAGTTTGACTCTGCCGACTGGGAAAAGATTGTGTTGGCCTACGAACCAGTATGGGCTATCGGTACTGGTCTAGCTGCCACCCCAGAAGACGCTCAAACCGTTCACGAAGCAATTCGAAAGTACATTGCACAAAAGGTTGGCGATGCCGTCGCTGAAAAGGTGCAAATCTTGTACGGTGGTTCTGTCAATGGCAAGAATGCTGGCTCTTTCAACGACAAGGTTGACATTGACGGTTTCTTGGTTGGTGGTGCTTCATTGAAGCCAGAGT
>JAJLUJ010000133.1:12938-28369 GCA_030564235.1 Blastobotrys elegans
TTTTTTTTTTTTTTTTTTTTTTTTTTTTTTTCGTGACATGTATATATTAACACTTTATGTCTATCAAGTTATCTACCAGGAATCCTTCTCTGGCGGCTGATTCGCCAATCACTTTGGGTTGCATATTTTCCCTGCTGCAACGGCTCAATCCGTTCCGCCTTGCGCCGTTTACTGAGCCGCTCCGAATCGGCCACTTTGAAGAATGTGGGCGCCACTTGAGCAAGCCATTTTGGCTCAATCGCGGTGACATAGTTCATGTACTCTTTTGAAGTAAGCATCAACGTGTGGTAAATGACATATGGTGGAGGTCTAAAAAACACGGCCGATGCGGGGTGTAGATGAACTGGCGTGCCCTCCAACATTGTCTTGTAACCCTCTTGTGGATCCTTTTTGGCGCAATTGTAAAAAAACCCAGAACATATTGTTTTGCGAACAAGCTCGTTATTGTTCCCGCAGCTTTTAATAGTGAGACGAGCCTGCCGTACCTGCCGTACCAATTGATCCCGCACGTCTTGGGCCTTTTGCAAGGTACGATCGTGGATATAATTCTTTTGGCACCACAGTTTGTTACGGCCATTGTTCACCCATGCGTTGTACACATTCAGCATGGTGAGATGGTCGCCAAATGGGTCGTGGAACTTGCTCTTCTGGTTCTCAGCCTCTCGCTGCTTGCTTTTGTCTGATGGGCGGAAAAAGATGTTCTGTACAGATAGCATGGCCACGATGGTTAGCAGCTCTTCTGAACACCCGGCATCGCAGCTGTTGATTAATACCTTGGCGAGAGCCGGTTCCATTGGGAAATCGGCCATACGCAGACCTAGTGTAGTGGGGCGGCCGTCAGAACCCAGAGCGCCAAGTTGGTACAGTTGCTCAAGTGCTTGACTCATGGACTCACGAGGAGGCGGGTCCATAAAATCAAAATTTTCCAAATCATTGATACCCATTGCTTTAATCATTAGCAAAGTGTGGGCTAGATTCTGCCGCAGGATTTCAGGGACAGGATTAGGCAGCATCTCATTGTGGAACGCTTCTTCAGTGTACAGTCTGTAACACACACCAGGTTGAACACGACCAGCTCGACCTTTACGTTGTTCGGCCTGTGCTTGTGAAACTGGCGTCACAATCAACTTTTCCATCCCGTACTTTGGGTCAAATGCGTTGATCTTGACAAACCCGGGGTCAATCACGTACACAATCCCGTCAATTGTTAACGACGTTTCAGCAATATTTGTAGCAAAGATGACTTTCCGCTTACCCTCCGGTGTCTTTTCAAAAATACGCGCTTGGAGATCATTTGGCATTTGTGAAAACACTGGCAGTGCAATCAACTCAGCTGTATCGCTTCCGTAGCTCTTCATTTTCGCATTCACTTGATCAACACACGACTCAATCTCGTCTCGACCTGTTAAGAATACCAGGACATCGCCAGGTGGCGCTGTAAGGTGTGTCTCAATGACTGTCTTTATACACGCTTCCAGGTAGTTCATGATTGGCTCACGCGACCACAGAACGTCCACTTTATGCAGCCGACCTTCAATCTCCATAATAGGGCAGTTTAAGAAATACTCGGAGAATCGCTCAGAGTTTAGCGTGGCAGAGGTGATTACAATCTTCAGGTCGGGTCGCCGCACTGCGGCTCGTTTCAAAAGCGCAAAAAGCACATCAGTGGCGACTGTCCGTTCGTGGGCTTCATCAAGCACAATAACCGAGTACTTCTTCATGTCAGGGTCATTTAACGCCTCCTTTTGTAACATACCGTCAGTCATGTACTTGATTACCGTTCTTCTGCTTGTACGGTCGTCAAACCGAATCGAATAACCAACTTCTTGGCCTAGCGGGCATCCATACTCTTCAGAAACACGCTGGGCGACGGAAATGGCGGCCATTCGTCTTGGTTGCGTGCACCCAACGATCCCATTCTTGGCGTATCCATCTTCGGCCAAAAATTGGGTGATTTGTGTGGTCTTACCACTACCAGTGTGACCCACAATCACTACAATCTGATTTTCCCGGATCATTTTGAGCAGATTCTCGCGCTCTTTATAAACGGGCAGGCCTCTCCGTTGGTCCATGATTGTTTTCTCAGTCCGGTGTATATCAGCCACCATTTTGGGTCTTGCTGCCGAAGATGAGAAGGCGGGAATCGCCTTCTGTTCTGGTTCGGGCACTGGTTCGCCTCGTTTGATTGCTTCTTCTCGTATATTATCATTGAGTCGTTTCTCGTCCTTCCATTGTGATAGTTCACGCGCGCTATCGGCCGCACTCCGGCTCATTGAGCCTTCTGGGGCTTTAACGATTCTAATGGGGCTCAAATCACGAGCTTTTGCGGCGGCGGCAGCGGCAGCAGAGTTTTTCAGAAACGGTGCAGGTTCATCGCGTACTTCAATATCCACATCTTGTCCAGCCTCATCATCTTCTTCTTCTTCATTTTCTTCTTCTTCTCCGTTGTTGTTGTTACTTTGTGAGTTGTGGCGGTTGGATCTTTGTTTGACTTTTTCATATTCTTCGAGTAGTTCTGGGTGATCTTCTTCACGCACTACACCAGCTGCTACTAGTTGGCGAAGCTCAAATCGTTCTTGAGATGTGGCTCGTTTCTTTTGATTTGAACTGCTGTAAGCGAATGCGCTGTTGGTGACTAGTTCTCCATCCTGTGCTTTTTCAAACACTACTTTACCGGTTTGTTGGTCCACCTGTTTCATTGACAGGCTAATCCGGTTATTTGCCAACGACATGACTCTGACTTTGACAATGTCGCCTATATTTACAACCTCGTTGGGGTCATCGATCCGCGGGCCGTCTACAAACTGCGAAATGTGAATCATTCCGTCTTGTCGTGTATCACAGTTGAGTAAACTAGCAAACGCGCCATAGGGTTTGATGGTACCAATTTTAACGTCGCATATTAGTCCTTCTTCCAAGGGTTGTTTTTTACGGGATGGCGGTGACCTCGATCGGTGTCGTTTTCGGCCTCGTCTATCGTCCTCTCGCCACGGCGGTGGGGCGACGGCAGCGGCAGCGGCAGCGGGAGGAGGAGCAGGAGCAGATGTTGACACGCTGGTCATCTCCTTCTCGAGCTTTTTAATATAGTCTACATCGTCTGGTATGGCCAGTCCATCTGTCGTCTCCTCCATTTCCGTATCAACAGTGCTGTTAGTTCTCTGACCTCGCCGGATCATAATGTCCATCTTCTTTACAAACTCGGCAGGAAATTCGGCACCTTCATCATCCAGCCGCTTTTTAAACTGCTCAAACGATGTGGTCTCATTATGCAGTTGTATGATAAACTCTGACAAGGCAGTCTCTTCTTCGCCTACAAACTCTTTGAGCTCTTTTGTCAGGTTCGAGACCAAGTCGGGCATTGTTTGTGTAGTGTGGGAAAGTTTTTGCGTGGGCGGTTTTTTTTTTTCTTATTATATATATATATACAAAGCCGCAATGTTGCAAGCTTGCAGTTTGATACAAGTACAAATAGCATATATAATATAATACGGGCGGGGGAGGAATTTTTTTTTATTTATTATTCCTATTTATTGATTTAAATATCGCCCACGTAAGTAATACCCTCCTGGCTGACTGACTTTACCATCACGCCCTTGAAATCTATCGGCATTCGTTTCCGCAATTCATCAACGCACATGTTCATCAATTCCATGCCTTCATCGTGTGTCATGCCTGGTTTATGGTGTCTGTCTAGCAGCGACATTACGTAGAATGCAGCGTATCCGTGAGCAGAGTATGGTAGTTGGACGTTGGAAGCCAGATAATCAATCCAGTTCAACACTGGTTGTTCGGTCTTGAAATCCCACCCTCCGATTAGCACATTGACTTGGAATGGTTTCTAAATTTCTTGTTAGTATAGCCCCTATCATGTTTTCGCCACTTACTCGACTTCGCAGAGCCTTTGCCAGTGTGTTTCGCGCAAAACTGGACACGGCGGTATGTGACATTTCCTGGCCGTGACGTTTGCCGTATAATTGAATGTTGGCTTGTAGAAACTCGGCAAAGTTGGTGGTATCGCCAGCTTCACCAGTAAACGCCATCAACTCCCGGTCGTTCAATTGCAAGGTCTTATCGTCGTCATCTTTCAGCACAGAGATACCACGGATAAATGCTTTAGAACTCCCAATCAGAACCGAGTCTTTTGTAGTGATGCCGACAATAATATCCATGTTTGTTGTATTGAGATGTGTGTATATGAGAGAGAGAGTGTGTGTGTGTGTGTGGCGATTTTATAAAAACTTGTTGGATCAGTATGGGTGGTGGTGGTGGTCGATGGCTTTTGGGAGATTGGGAGGAAACAACAGGGTAACAAAAACCTCCATCTCCAAAAATTTAAGAAAAACGAAACGCGTCAAATTTTTTTTTTTTCCCACACACTTCCACCACACGCCAAAGTTAAAAATGCCAGATTTTGAAGAGAGCGAGATACCATCTCATCAACCAGTCGACCATAAAGTCGATGAAGACTCACGGCTAGCATACTACCGGCTATTCTTCCCATACAAGCATTTTTTTCAATGGTTAAACCACTCACCCACCCTCACTGACGATTTCAGACATCGTGAGCTTGCATTCACGCTAGAAAACGACGTATACGTCCGTTACCAATCTTACCAATCGCCCGAGGCGTTTGAAAAAGACGTGCTAGCCAAAAACCCTAAACGGTGGGAAATTGGTCCAGTGTACAGCGCCAATCCCCGAGACCGAAAGACACTACGTAAAAACGCGTTCCGGCCAATCTCCAAAGAACTAGTGTTTGATATCGATTTGACCGATTACGACAGCGTACGGACGTGCTGCTCTGATAAGAAAATCTGCATCAAATGCTGGCAGTTCATCACCCTGGCCATCAAGATTATGGCTAGAGCGCTGACTGAGGATTTTGGGTTTCAAAACATTCTATGGGTTTATTCTGGTAGACGCGGTGCCCACGCGTGGGTTAGCGACAAACGGGCGCGTGATTTGGACGATAACAAACGACGGGCAGTTGCCGCTTATCTACAAGTAATAGGCGGGAAAGTCAATGGTAAAGCCGTCAACGTGCCTCGGCCGTGGCACCCGCATATTACTCAAAGCTTTGACTTCCTAAACAAGCAATTCAACCAGATGGTTCTGCAAGACCAGGACCCATGGCGATCCATGAAAGGTTGCGAACAGCTACTAGCCGCGATTAACGATAAATCCGTTGTCCGTGAGCTGCGAGGAATGTGGCTTGGTGAAGACGGGACTGATGAAGAGACTTGCGCGTTGAGAAGCAGCGCAGACAAGTGGAAGGATATTGATACCGTCGTCAAACGAGGCGTGTCAAAATCTTTCAACGGCAAGATTAACAAAGAGACCAAGCAGGATATCATTCTGGAGTACATGTACCCTCGACTGGATATCAACGTTTCTCGGAATTTGAACCATTTGCTAAAATCACCATTCTGCATCCACCCCGAAACTGGCCGGGTTTGCGTGCCAATTGACCCTTCCAAGTTTGAAGAATTCAACCCATTAGACGTGCCTACCGTTAACATGCTCATTTCCGAAGTTGAAGACTACGATAAGAACAATGGGGTTAATGGTAAAGCAGACTACGCCAAAACATCGCTCGATCCGTACATGAACACTTTCCACAAGTTTGTCAGGGAACTCATCAAGCAAGAGCTACATAGTAAACGTCAGCGTGACGAAGAAAAGGTGGACTTGGAATTTTAAATGTAATAATAAAATAAAGACCATTTACATGATTGTACAGTTAAACCATGAGTATGGACTTGGCCGGCTCGCTGAAGAGAGCGTTTCAATATCAATAGACTGCGGGCCCGGCTCGTGGAACCATTTCAGGATGGACCGCGATTCATCATATTCAGTCGTGCCGGTAGAACAAACCACGCTAAAATCACCGTCTGGGTAGTGGTTCAATGGGATGTAAATCTCAGTGGGGATTTGCACATCATCTTTTTCCGGCTTTTCAGCATCAATTTCAAGCTTGAACTTTTTGTTCTTTTGGTCAAACTCGCATTCATAAATTTTCCCTGCCACTGCTGGCGCGAATGGCCGGTTGATGGAAACCTCAGCTCGTGTGCCGTTGCTGCCCTTCTTGACGTCCAATGGGTCATTGCTCCAAAAGCTAAAATCCTCGCCATTCCATTGATCACCGCGTTCATTGTTGTTTTCCGAACAGTAGCTCCAATACGCATATGACATGTTGGCGCCTTCCAACGCGAAACTGATTGCATCGGTGGCTAGAATCTGGGAGGTGTAGTCGCCCGATGTGTATGCGGCTTTATCGTCCATATCCATAGGCATACCCGTCTCAGACATCATGCAGGGGATATCTCCCATATGTTCGAGCCCTTCGGTTCGAATACGTCGGAGCTGATTCCGCAGACAGTTTCGAACATTCTGCTCACCAAGCTTGATCCCAAGCACCTCAGTCAAGTAATCGCCTCGCAGCAACCCAATCACGTCAATATTCCACCATCGTGTCCACTTCTTTAACATCAATGTCAGACCATCGTAGAAATGAGGGGTGTACACAACCCGATCGTCTATAAATTCGGTACCCTTCAAGTCTGGTGGGATTGCGTTGGTTGGCGGTTGACAGAACAAAAACACCTCAGTGCCTAGTAGAGCCCGCATTTCAGTGTAAAAAGTTTCCCAATATCTTCGGAAATGGGTGTTTACAAAGTACGGCTCATCAACATCATGGCCCTTCATTGGGCATGAGGAAAAATAGGCTGGTTTCAAAGCCTGTTGGGTTGCCGGGTCCCAAACCCCATGCTGTGCCCAAATACATTCACCAATCTTCCAATCCGGGTCCCGTTTCCACGAATACCGCTGATCCCACTTGTCAGTTTGCAACCATGCCGAGCTGCCTTTTGGGTCGACTTGGACGGTACCGGACCGGCTAGGGCCTAGCTTACCAAACGTATAGTAGTCTACGGTAGCCGCCTCACCAGTTCCGAGGATCATAGCCTGCAGCCCGCTTGGGCAGGTTCCTAATTTAGGCAGTTGCTCTTTCGGCACGTGGGTGATGTCGTTTGACCCAATAAACCCATTATTAGGCTCGTTCATAGTCTCCACACCAACAATAGAATCATTAAACAGCGTAGTCTCGTCTCTAATGCGTTTGTAGAAATGCTTCATGGCGTTCATCATATGATCTTGTAAAAAGTCTTGAATGTTTAGTCCGTCAATAACAGCTTTTGGGCAAAACTCACGGCCAGCAAAGAACAGTGTAAACATTGTACCGGCTGCTAACCTACCGTAGTTGGTTGCCCAGATCATTTTAGGGAACTTGTCAGGGTTTTCCCAAGAGTTCTGTACCAATGCAGCTTCGGTGCTCTTGAAGTTCCTAGGATCGAGTCCTGCCGCGTAGTAAGTCCACAGTGGTGCGCCAGACCCGCCGCCATACCGACTCCATAAATCCTGATGAGGATCAAGGAAGACGTAAAACTCGTATTTCCGTAGCATTTCAAGCACTTTGATGGTGTAAGTAATAAACTCGTCGTCGTACACGCCAGGACCTTTATGTTCTAGCGCCTCCCACGTGTAAACGTACCGAATAACATTATACCCCCACGATTTAATCCGCTCAAGATGGGATGCCGCTTCTTCTAGTGGGAACGGCCGGCCAACAAACGAAATATCCTCGCCATTCCAGTACTCTTCGTCTTGTGGCGAGAACATTGTCTTTTCGGGAGTTTTGGGCAGCTTAGCGTTAGCGTCCATGTTGATGCCTCGCAGAGTCACCACTCTATTCTTATCATCTCGGAAATCGCCCAAACCATCTATTTGTAAACCTTGCATGATAAGTTGTTGTTTTTTTTAAGCTCCTAGTAAGATGTAGTAGTGAAAGGGAAGGGAATAGGGGTGGGAAAAGGGGAAAAAGGGAAAAAGAGAAAAAGAGAAAATGTGGCCTCACACACACCCCCTCCGATATATATCGGGAACGGCTTTTTCTATTATTATTAACTCTAGCACAACACATTGTAGTATTCAGCGCGGCGGTACTTGGCTGCCAGTTCTGGCCACTGCACAATGAACCGGTCGGCTAGTGGCAGCAATAACACGCCGGAGAGTGATAGGTTGTATACACGGGCTAGCGACTCGATGAAAATGATTCTGGTTTGGCTAAGGCCCAAGAATTTTAGCACGAATGAGGCTAGGCAGAGCATGACGCTTGTGCCTGGGCCGTTGCAGATAATTACGTCGGGGTTTAGCCACGCCGTGCTTAGACTAGAATGCAGGCTGGAAAAGCTTGAAAAAATGGTCGACATCCAACCTTGGCCAACATTCCGCGCTCGTTTGACCGGTCGCAGTGTACATCTCCCAGTCCCGCTGGATTTTATCTCGTCAAACTTGAGAGCTTTCGTAGTCGACATTGTATCTTCGGGATAGTGCACCCAGATACGCTCTTTGTATCGTGTAAAGTCGAGGTCTTTTAGCACGCGTAGCATCTCGCCGGTATGTCCCCCTGACCCCAATAGAACCATTAGCGTGGCCGATTTATTAGCGACTTGGATACCGCGGCTACGTCCCGGGCGGATCATTAGTAGCCGGGCGATCACCGCAACTGCTGTGAAAAACAGAGCTGCAAAGCCCAGTAGTAGATGCGCCTTGTTCATTCAAATAGTAAATTTGATCGAGGTGGGAGAGAGAGAGAGGGAAAAATGGAAAGGAAAAAAAAAGTCCCAAGCGCGTGCGTGTTAAACAGAAAGTGACGAGCGCTAACTGCGGCTCAATACATTCTCCATAATGTCCACTTTATGACGTAGTATTTAGGAATAATAGGTTTTCCGTTACGTGATGGAGTTCTGATAGTAGTATTAGCAGTAGTAATACCACAGAAAAAAGGGCTATGGACTAAGCACGAACTGAAATGCCAAGTCAGTAAAACCGGTCGCGCGGGTATAGCATTACAAAGTGTGACTAACGAGCGGCTTCTATCGTTACGCATCCAGAGTAGAGCAACTTTGTTCAAGCGTAGAAATGTGGTATTAATTATTAAATTTATAGGAGTTGAAGAACATTCGTTGAAAGTGTGGCCAGGTTATCGTTTCAATACGCCGCCAATTAGTGACCCAGAGTCGGTATCCTTGGAAGATGAGTGTTCATTGGTGTTTCCAACACCACCGGCGTGGCCGCCATCACCACCAGAGCCGCCTGGGCCGCCAATCAAGGCATCGCCACCTCGAGCGGAGTCGCCGCCGTTGCCTCCAATACCGCCGTTGTCACCGTGGACTGGTTCGGCTGGGGCTGCGATAACGATAGTGGACAAGATAGTGATCAAAGTGGTAGAGAATTTCATTGTTTGTATTTTTGGAAGATTTAGAGTAGAGAGTGTTTGTTTGTGTTTTGTAAAGTAAAGGTAAAGGCAGGCCCAGATCTTCTTTTAAAGTCTTTTTTTTTCTTTCTTTTTTTTCTTCAAAGGGATCCTTTAACATGCCATGGTCCGTTTCTCCGGCTGGTATGATGGTAGCCGATTCTTTCTGTACTAACTTAGATATCCTTATAGTTATCATCGGATAATGTTTTAAGTTCATTAA
This sequence comes from Blastobotrys elegans, assembly GCA_030564235.1. Lineage (NCBI taxonomy): Eukaryota > Fungi > Ascomycota > Dipodascomycetes > Dipodascales > Trichomonascaceae > Blastobotrys > Blastobotrys elegans. The sequence continues at coordinate 22,475 of JAJLUJ010000133.1, forward strand.
GAATTGGAATGATGTTCCTAGATCGGTCAATTGCAAGGCCCGCGGTGTGTTAATTAAGCGTACGCGTGGGCTACCTATAGATTGATTGCGCCCCTGTTTACGATCGATCTAAATGTGTACATCCTGGCATGCATGCATATCCGGATCCACGCATTGTCATGATAACCCGTTCGACACAAGCTTTATATATGACTCGGAATTTCCAAATTAGTCATGTGCATCGGCCTACCAAATGTCTCATCGTATGCGGCTCAACGAGTGTATATATTGTCCAAATTGAGAGTATACGATACTTGAACACAGTGCACGCAGTAGCCTCTTCCCAAGCTCTTTCCTTGTTTTGATCGAATCAGTCCTTTTGGTGTTGGTTTTACAAGTCACTTGCTTAATGTTCCAGAGGTACGCTGGGAACTTATTGATGTGTTTTGGAATGGTTATTTAGGATCGGTATATATACTCTCATATATGCGAACCTGTGAGCTTGCCACCTCTCTAACATATCTCGGCCCCTACAAAGGCCCTTGCCCTCAAAACACAAAATATGAAATATGACGCAACACTTTAAATTTAATAATGATCACATTGCGTTTGACTCGGTGAACCTCTCACGAGATCTTCGAATATATATTTTTCGTTTCCCTATCAAGCTCCACGTGCCCATTTATTTGTGTAGAAGTGTCACGTTATGCCGTGCCACCTTAGACATTATTATATAATATTATCCTTTAGCGTACTTCCGTGAGTTCAAACAGACCTGCTTATGTCTCTGATAAATAGTTAAGGCCTTAAATAAATGGAAAAGCTTAAACCCCGTCCAACTAAAGGACAATAAGTCGCAAAGTTTAATTATATTACACAACACCCTGAGAGGATTGAGACAAACATAATGGCGTCACTGGACGGGATTATAAGCTTTGGCAGCCACGTGCGGCTCCTACGTATACCCCAGTGTCTTAGTATTTTCATAAAGTTTAAAACGTCCTGATTGTGTCGTTACTAACTGTTTCGTGTTGCGAGGGTGAGCGTGGGCCATAGAAAGTAGTATATTGTACATGTGTTTTTATAGCTTGCTTATTAAGTTAATTTTAACTCTCTTTTTCGGACTCTCCACTAATGGCAATAGGGTGACAAGTTTTTTTTTTTTCGTGTATATCTCAAACAAAACTGTTTTGAGGGGTGACTGTGAAAAAACAAAAAATTGTGGGCCTGTGGAGGCCATTCCCCACATTAGCCTAGCTTTTAGCCTACGAGTCATCATCGCTAATGCAGCCTCCCCACAGCATATATATAACTCCCATAGATGCATATATGTGGAGTAGTTGGTAAGCTACTCGGCCATCTTTTGGGGGATAAATTGTCCTAGTAAATTGTCTACATGTGGGGGATAAAGAATGCAATGGAGGCGGGACTGAAACTATTCAATATAGCGAGGACCTATGGGTTCGACCTAGACATAACGTATATACATCTATATATTGTGCTTAGTTTTTTATTTAAAAAACATGAAACTTGCACGTGAATAAAGATATGCCTCACGAAATTCGTATAAAAGACAGGTGAGTTTCCCTGTACGATCTCTATCCATATCACTCATCAACTCATGAAATTAACAACATACGTTACCATCCCCGCGATTATCAGTTTGGTGTCGGCCAGATCGTTGCCAGATAACCTGCGTGAATTCTACAAAAAGGTCAAGTCGGGGAAATGTCCGAGCTATAACGTGCTGCAGCAAGGCCTTCGAGCAGGAGGAGGGTCCAGTCCAGGTACGTACTCTTTGAAACTGTTTTTTTGTTTGTTTGTGTGTTTACTAACTTTGAATAGATAACGTTTACTGCAGATCTGATAGTAAAGATTATATCTGGATCGATGGTCCAAAAGGCAAACTAACCAATATGGACATTGACTGCGACGGTGACCAGTGGCACCCTCCAGGCGATTCTCGATGTCGGTTGTCAACAGACACGCAAGGCCAGACAACGTTTGTTAGCCAGGTTCGAAAGTTTGGTATTAAAGATTTGAACTCAAACAAGATTCCATACGTGGTGTTTGGCAACGAGGTCGGTGTCCGGTTCAACCCGCAAAAGTATGGTGTCAAGCCGCTCAGTGTCATGGCTGTTGTGTGTAATAATAAGCTTGTTTATGGTATCTGGGGTGATACAAACGGGGATTACCCAGCAGTTGTGGGTGAAGCGTCGCTGTCGTTGGCTACTGCATGCTATGGCCGTTCTATGAATGGTAATTTTGGTCATAATACCAACGACGTGTTGTATATTGCATTCACAGGTAAAGAAGCTGTCCCAGGGAAGGATGGGGCCAACTGGCGCGCCAATTCTTTTGATCAGTTTGAACGGTCTATTGAGGAGCTTGGCGATCGGTTGGTTCAGCGCATTGGCGGCGGGGATAAATAACGGCGACAGCTATAACAGCGCGTAACTATGATGGCTAGTAGAGTGATGGGTATCGTTAAAAAAAACGTTTGTTCAACCATTCATACTACTCCACTTGCAACTTTTTTTATACTTCTGTCATAATTTAACTTATCAACGTAATGAAAAGTTAACAAATCTTTATTTCACACACGTGTATTCACCGACTGCCTTTAAAATATTGAATGAGGGCCTTGAAACGTGCCGCTTGACTATATCTTTTCCCATTACCGTTAAAGTAGAACAACTTCCGGAATCTGGAAATTACTAGATCACTTCACTAGATCTCGATGTAATATGATATCAGGTACGAACGCAATTCGGGGTCATCATCCAATTCAATATATACATATACACTAGTTTGTTTTGTTCGCTTACATTATACCCATACCCACACGCTAAACCACATTGTATTACACTTTCTCAGCCGCAACGAGCGGGGATATTGGTGCGCGCGGCCCCGCCATTCCTCCCAACAAGAAACGCTCGTGTCACAATTTTTCACACTCCCGCACAACAATAATCTTCACTAATACACGGCCTTGTATTCAAAAACGACACAAACGAACATTACTTCCTTCTCTCCTCTGTCGCTCTTTTTCCATTTCGCTACCCAAAACATAAAATACGACAATAATAATGTACGACCCTACGCAATCAGGCGGGGATCTAACAGTTAAACAAGAACCCAAACCTAAATCCACCTCGTCAATGTCAATTTCGGCAGTTTTGGGCGCTTCTGACCCGCCGCCGGCAAGAGAACAAAATATTAGCGAGACCAGCTCAGCAGCAGCAGCGGCGGCGGCGGCGCCGGCTACAGCCACGACTCCTACACACTCTCCCTCAACACTACCATCAATTAAAGGCGACAGCCGCAATTCGTTCAAATCAAATGGTGTAACGGTGGCTTCAACAAGTTCCACAAACACAAACAAGTACACGCTCCCACCAATGCAATTTGATGGCGTTGATCGTCGCAAACAAAATCTCCCACCGCCTAGAAGCGAATCGCCGCCAGTACGAGCCGAAGACGCGGTCGCTAGATTGAAAAAGAACCAGGAAAACAACAACAACAACAACAACAACGCGTTTGACGACGACAGGTCTGCGTCACCACACAACCACAATGGCAGCAGCCATCATCACCACCATCACCATAACCACAAGCATCACCACCACCGTCACCATCACCACTACCAGCAGCCATCCACAACACCGTTCAATCCCAATTCCTCGCCGGGGTCAACTATTGAGGAAGAGCCACCACAAACAGGACATTTTGAACCTACGGTGTCCAACAAGGACGTGTTTGATGCGGTCAAGGACTTTCCCTCTAAACGGTTAGGCACTTTGGTATATTGCGAGCTTCCTCAAGACGGGGTGCTTATTCCAAAATACAATGACAAGGAGAATTGTACACTTGAGGTGCGCATCCCAGCCACCTATCTCACCAAGGACAATAAAGCGGTTGGGAAACGTAAGCTGTGGGGCACACAAATCTACACCGACGATTCTGACCTGGTGGCTGCCTTGTACCACACTGGGTATTTGAGAATGGATGGTGACGGTGATCATGTTCGCGACGGCCAGGATTGTATTGTAACTGTGCGGCTATTGCCACGGCTACATGACTATAAAGGGTCTTTTATGAACGGGCTAAACTCTAGGTCATGGCATACTCCTCACGACGGGCTCTCGATATACTTGGATAAAGTCACGTTTGTCAACAAGGGCCGCGCAGATCAACTTCCTAGCATGAAGAAGCAACGGATCGCCGATTGGCAGTTGGTGCGTAAGGAGACTATCGATATGTATCCAAAGGTGGAAGCCAGTGACGCAAAAGTCAAGGAGTTTAGAGAACGCTACGAGAAGGAATATCTACATAAGGACAGGGAAGACAAGCCAGTTGAAGAAGAGGCCGCCGAACCTATGGATGTATGATTCGTAGAAATGATGCCACACTAATTTGTTTTTTTTTATTTAAATTTTTTAAATTTTTTAAATTTTTTTTGTTTTCTTCTTCCCCTCTGAATCATGTTTGCGGACAAGACTTTCAAAACCCCGTGATCCGGATGTTGTTGTTTCTTTTGAACGCAAGCGCACAAACCTTGCTTGGCTCAACAGTTTTGTGTGAGTTACAATGTCTCGTCTAGTTCATCTATGAAAACCGTTTAGACAGTAAACTTATCGTATTGATTGCATACACAACATCTTGTATTGTTATATATATGGTAATAATATTTAACCCCGATTCACGGTACGTACCTGTTATAGAACTGGACAGGCTCGTTCTGAATTGGTCCAAGTCATATTTTTCTTCTTTTTTTTTTTTCTTTGCCATGGCGTTGCTAGCGAGGAAAAACTGTTATGTACCCCACTTTACAAGGCCCTTAGACTAGAAGCAGCCAGCCTCTCTGGATCTGAAAACCTGGATATTAGGCGTGCATCACTTGCGAATATATATAAGGCGCCCGCTCCCTCCCCCCCTCGCCCCTCTTGCGAATTCCCTTTTTATAATATATTTTGCAGATCCCGGGTCACCTATATTTTATCTTTTAAAAAAAACCCTTCCCCCATTCTTCCTTCATTTCATGATCAAGGGAACCATATAAAAAACAGCAACCATCGTCCTTTTTTTTATATTTTATATATATTCATACAATGGCACAAGTCCAGGTACCGCCAGAGAATAAGCACAGTCGTGACCCGGATAAGGAAAAGTTGCCCCAGACTCCGAGTCAGAGTCCGCACCACCAACGGCGCAAATCCAGCATTGGCAGCTATATCCGATCATTTAGTCGTCGAATCGTCGAGCAGTTGAAGCAAGCAGCATTAACCGATGTCAGACCCGTTCCTAGAGGAGGAGGGACTACTGGCTCCACGCCGCGAGGAAACCGGCCCCGTCGCCAGCGCTCACTGCTACGAAACAAACAGCTTGCTGAGCAGCTATTTGAACCAACTCAAAGCAAAAATTCAAACCCAGACTTGTACCCAAACATGAGCCCGGTATTGCAAATCGCACAAGAAAAGAGTATAGTGAAGATGTCTGAAATTCAGGTGCTTGATGGATGCAAACCCGCCATGGGGGGAAGCGCCAGCGGGGACGCAGCTCAACAAGTGCATGCGCACCACCACGAAAAAAATTCTCCTACCACAGACAATCACCGCCACCAGCAACGCGTTGAAACAGTTTCCATGCCAGACGACGAAGGTTCTCCGAAAGACGAGGTCAAACGGACAACAACCACCGCCACCACGGATGACGCTAAAACGGTACAGAGTAGCGAGGAGCAACAACAAGTGGATGAAGAGTACGAGGAAGAAGAAGAACGCATCAACCCAGCATACCGCGAGTGGAAGAAGCGTAGAAAGGAATGGACCAAAGGCCAAGACAAGACCACTTCGCCTGAAGATTTCCAGGATTGGATCAATACAGGCCCGTTGAAGGACGTCCCAGAAGATGCAT
>JAJLUJ010000134.1:0-34246 GCA_030564235.1 Blastobotrys elegans
TTTTCCAGAATTGGCTTTGTGTGAGCTTTTGATTACCGCGGTAAGCCCATGTACAAGGAAAGTTGTGACGTTAACAATTGGGATTTATTTTTCTTTTTCAATATTGACACTGCTCAGGCTTGCTCGTAAATGTTAACAATATTGTTTTCAAGGATCGGTATATATCCACGCGTAACGTTATCAATTGGTTTTGGAACATCCATATGTATGATATCACAATTTTTAAGGAAAAGAAAAAAGAACTAGCCTCCTTATTAAGCCAACGGAATATACACAATTATCGGCCCGACCGGGTCTGTTTCAATGCCGATTTATACATATATCCTAGGCTAACTAGCCTTAGTTATATATTTATAATATCGATAACTTCACAAAGAATATGTTTTAAAATTATTTAAAAGATAACCGTTCCCAAACCGAAATGACGAAATGGTGTTTTGGCTGTCTTTGCTATTGCTGCATTGCAGATCTGTCTGTGCGGCGGGATTTTTTCCGTTGCGCAAGCCCACATTTTTGAGGAAGAAAAAAAAAAAAAAAAAAAAAAAGAAAGAAAGAAAAATTTTCAGTTAACCCGGCCGGCCGGAAAATCCTGTACGTAACTTAAGCTTAATTAACTTATATAAGCTTAAACAGGCCTGCTTTTTTGCGCAGACTTAAACATGCCGCATTACCGATCAGCACATCGCCTTACCATTTTTAGCACTTTACAGAGCTATAGTTAGCTAGCAACAACCCGGGCCATATATATGGCAGCGCGGGAGGGACTGGCTTACTTTTTCCTAGTCAGGACCTTAGTCAGGTCAATTTAAACGTTTTAGGGAAGTTTTCAAAATATAAATTTAACGTCTAGAAGGTAACCGTGTCCGCTTCGACCAACCAACTGTTTTTTTGGTCAAGAAAAGGTTGGTGTACCGTATGCGGAAGATCTAAGGGTTGAACATCAAAACGCTCATTCGCTTCATTTTTAAAGTGGTAGGAAAAATCTACCCGAGTTGGCAAGAAGAGACGAGGGGGTTATATAGTGCGCGATTTTTTATATATAAAGGAAGCTTTTAAGCGCTATTATATACGTATATATATCATTTTAAGTAATAGCGCAGCATAGAGGTTTTAGTAGCCTAGCTAGGCTCACAAATTCCTGCATAGTATAGTCGAGACTTGAGAACTCGTTCATGTTTAGACTTGCATATTGGTACCACGCTGTATATGGCCTGTCTGATATCGACCTGTCCGGATCCACAACACAAGCATTCATTACCGTTTTAGATACCGGCCGCGGTGGGCACACTGATACAGTGTTGTGTTTGACTGTCTAGCTCTTAATGCTACGTATACATGGATCTATGGCGTTGTGGTATGTAAATTCATTTTTGGCGATATCCAACCTGCGGGCCCTGTCTTGCTCTGACGCGCGTAATAAAAATTTAGTTTTTCCGGTCGATGGATATACATGTGCACATGATAACGGTTCTTGGCGCATCAGACCAAGAGATGTCGTTACTCCCGGCATTAATAAATTTGCAGGCCGGCGATGGGATATCTCGGCGCTAGTGGGCACATACGGCTGAAGTGGTGAAAAAAACACCCCGCCAAGCTTCTAGATACCACCATGCAGGTTTGCTGACTTTTTGGCCCGGACACTAAATTACGCACCTTATGTGGCCGGGTCAGTGCACTGTGAGACCATTGATCATTACTCTTAAGGAAGTTAAACCGTAGTAAGACACATTTTCATGTAGGGACAACAAATGAGTTAAGTGAGAAGAAAAAAGATCTCGAGATTTAAACAATTTAAAATGCCCCGCGGATCAGATCGCGTGTGCCCGCAAAAGGTGTTTTTGAACCTGTATTCGGATTTGACCGTTTGTGTGTTGCAAGTTTGAGAACTTACATTTTTCAGAATAACTGCATGCGAGGGAAAAAAAAAAAAAAAAAAAAAACCTCTGACAGGATTTAAACATGTAGTTTCTTAAAGGTTCTGCGTATAAAATACCGTCTTCAAAGGTTGTTAAAAGGGCATGGTGGGGGGAAGAGCTATCCGATGCTAACAAAAAAAAAAAGGAGAGGGGAAGATTAACTGATAACAAACATTTTTTTAGAGATTTTTGGAGAAAGAGTTGCAACATGTTGTGGGGATGATCGATATTTACGGTACACACGTGGTTTAGGATAAAATATATGGCAACAGAACAGAGGCTTTACCCGGTATGGAATACATATATATATCCGGATCCGGATATATGTATACAAGAACGTTACAAATTTAAATGCTATAGCTTATAATTAAGTCCACGTACGACTTAAGCGCTCTATAGTACAATTGCCCGTATGCATATACATGAAAACCCGCGCGCCCAATATCTTCGGACTGCGAAAACCTACATAAGGGCCTTATGGCAAGACACGACCTTAATAGCTAGATCTTTACTGCACAAGTCAGGATGTTCGAGATCTCGAGGGCATGGATTTCCATATTTGGTAAAAAATTGATCTAGCCACCGGCTTTCACTTGTTTCGGAGCTTGTCGTAATACCCCTGATTATATTGACTCGAAAATGTTCACTAGTCTAGAGCTGTAAAGGTAGATAGCTGTAAAGGTAGATATTCAGGATGACAAAATATGTTGATCAGGGTGTTCACAATGAATCTATCACTAAGTTAAGGTTATGGTGTAGTCTAGCTATAGATCTTCGACCATGAGGATAATTCGTTCAAGCTTATGTATATATGTTATAATATAGCTAGGGGCTATCGGAGACCGGCCGGTATTATTTTACAAGGCATGCTTGCAATTGACATAATTAACGTTACCTATATAGGCATTATCCTAGGCTAGCTAGCTATTATCCTATGCATGGTGTATACGTCTAGAGCTTATAAATGTATACATATATATATATATATCCCGCTCGAGCCTAAGCTTGTCTTAAGTAATTATATATCTATATATCTATAGCTAGGACTGTCGGCCGGTGATCATTAAAAAAATTGAAAATATATATATATATATATAATTTAAAATAAACATCTGCGCGCTTATAGGATATATATATAATATATATATAATTAAGATACTAGCTAGCTTAATTAACCAGCTGGTACGTGGCTATATATCGATATCGATCGCGGTATAAGACCGGCCAGCCTTAAGTATACACATGCATAAGGTTGATATCGTACGTACATGTATGACGTCTCCAGATCTGTACGCGCGCTGGATTCGGATCGATCGATCTATATATATATATATATATATATATATATATATTCATGCGCCTTAAATTAAGGCTATAGCTAGCTAGCTGGCGCCAGCTTATAATTATACATATATGCACGCCGTCAGATCATGCGCGTACGTGCTTAATTAACGATATCCGGCGCACCATTGGATCGGTACGACGTCAAATTCAATTGCAAGCGCTTATAATTAAGGTATATATATATATATACGTAAGCCGGCCGGCCCTTAGAACCGCAGACCCAGCACAGCGGCGCACCGGTCCCTTTCTCGGGATAAACTTCGGAGTTACCTCCCCATGGTGCACCGGTCCCATACGGCGGGCCCGGGGGCTTTCTCGATCGACACACTCCGCCTTAATGTAATGTATGGCGGAAGTACGTACGGTACCTTATAAGGCGCGATATTTCAACCTAGGCTTTCAATTAATTGATAAATTATAACTCATCGGATGTCGTAAGTTATGTAATCTTACGTACGTACCGGTATACCGGCTGGTCTGGTATACATCAATTTATAAACTTATAATTAAGCTTAGCCTCGTTAATAATTAGGCATGCAGTTTAGGCTACGCCAGATCAATGGATAGCTGCTTTTAAACCGACATGCATGTGGCTTTACGGCAGCTGTATGCATGCCCCACCTCCCCACATGCATGAACGACTGGGCAATATTTGTAAGTCTAGCCTAGGCTTATATTATATAAGTCTATACAATATTGATGCTTGAAAGAAGCATAAGGTCGGTTCTGGAATGACGGGGATAACTACGGGGGCGTTTTCAACGCGTACCTGCCTGTAACTCTAAAAGTCTGATCTAGATGCATATATGGATGAAAATATATGCAATAAAGTTTGAGTCTAAGCTGGCTAGCCTCAATGGATACACATATGTGTGTATATATGAATATCACGGTATATACATGTTAACTTTACATATATATATAAGTTTAAAATACGAGGAAAAGCATGCATATGACAACAACACGGCAGTATATATTAGTTAGGACTCCGAAGTTCGGATGCACCATATGAGGTTTCAATTCCGAACAACATACCGAAGACTTGCAAGGCATGTTTCTGAGCTATTTTGCATGAAAATATAAAGATACTTCCATGCCCCACTTTTTATTCATCGAGCTCGCCGCATGCGGCAGATTTGTTTTAAAAAAAAAAAGTGAAACAATGCCCAGACTTTGACACCTATATGCGGGGTAAAATACATACGTGCAAGTTTCTTAATTATGCGGTTAACCGGTGTGTGTATATACGTAAGTCTCACCGCATACTTTGCCAAGCTTCAAAAGTAATGTCCATCAGATCTTGACAGACGTCGACCGTTGAGTATTAATTGACACTGTGCAAAGAAACGCGTGTATGGGTATAAGGTGTAACATATATATAGTATGCTTTGTATGGGGAAACTGACAGTCTAATATTTGCACAAAACGGGGCCAGGCGCATGAAATAGTTTTCCATATCACCTTCGCTAAGAAATGAATGCGTATGCAGCAGTGACGGGATCCCAAATCTTTATAAGACATGATATGGTATATACTATAGACACCTGCCCATGGTAGACGCCAAGGCACGAGTGCAAACCAGTTGTTTTTCTTTCTAACAGTTCTGATGTTTCCTGTAATTGTGTATTTGACCTACGCTACACCAGGTGATCGATCTGTGCTATTTGTAATTTGTGTACTTTTTATAAGCTTAATAATGAATGGGTGCTCACTCGAGTTGCCGCATAATCTATATCGAGTCTCTTGTTACATATCATTCACGGCATATACAAAGATTTCCAATGATTCACACGATAAAGAGCCCATATCTGTAACATCGTAAAGGATAAGATAAATCTTAAGGCATTAAAACCTTCCCCGTTCACACTCTTACGTTGCGATTATACATCTACCATTAGACAAACGAGTTGAATACTGAACTTTTAAATAATTGTTTGTGATTGAAAAGTAATGGAATTCAATAGATTAGACAAGTTTATGAATTCTTTAAGGACCAAAAGAATAAATGATCGACCTTCAATGAGCAAAATTCAAAAGTACTCAGAAGCTTGTGCCCGCTGGGTACTTGTCGGTAGATTGGCACCATGTTAACCAATCTTCAAGTACCAGTATTACCATCTTAATTAAAGGCTCCGTTAAAGATGCTTTTTGCAAACTATAGCGCTGCATTCGCTCCACTTAGAGGTCTACCCCGCTCTCCAGCCCACTCCCCAATACTGATCTACTTTCCGTTACTATTATCCAATTGCATGTTATTAAGATATACCTTGTTATGAGAGTAGCTTTACCTAACGCAGGGTACAATTAGAATCCCTCCTTCTCCCCCGCTTTTTATGATTACATCCTCAGCTTTCCCTCAGCTTTCCCTCAGCTTTCCCTCAGCTTTTTTATAATTAAGCGCATGTGTCTATAAACCAAAGTGCCGAGACCAATATACATCGCGAACCCTCTTTTTTATCACGCTCATCGCTACCTCGGGATATTTTTCCACATGCCCCCATTGAATTCTATTTTCAACGACTACACAACGGCTCGGCAGTGAGCCATCGCTCTGGACTTGAAAAAAAGGCATGTGAAAACCCAAACACAGCCGTTCGCCCTTTTTACCTCCACACACAAAATTCGCGAGGGTAAAAAACCAAAAAAAAAAAAAAAAAAAAAAAAATAGTAATGATACAATAAATAATTAGTAGAAGATTCTATAGGCTTTTGATATTTGTTTCTTCTTCTTCTAGGTGTAGATGTTTGGCTGTGGTGGCACCGGATCCGTCGAATGCGCTGGCAATAATTCTTCATCAACATCATGCTCAGCTAGTTGCTCACGTATGTACTTGTTTTGTTCAATAATGTAGACCATATATTCGTAGACGGCCATTAAGATATCCGATTTAGATCGTCGATTGGAGGCTGTATTGTCAGAGATTGTTGGCACCATTGAGCACATCTTATCAAACTGTTTCTTGATCAAATCACGCCGTTTCTTTTCCGATGAAATGTGATTCATTCGCTTTTGATCTTCAGACAAATTCTCCCGCCGCCCGGCACGTTTCCTGGTCTTTTCTACTGTAGATTCTACCTCTACCTCTTTTTCATATTGATGAAGAGGAAGATGAGGGAGTGAGACTGCCGAATATGGTTGCACACCCACAGACTCTTGATAATGCATTTGAGGTTGAGTGTAGTCGACTGAAGGTAGATGGTGGTTTTGTGGATGCGAGTGCTCGTCAACTGTGTATTGGTATTGATGCGTGTTAGTATAATATGGCTGCTGGTCTGTAGTGGAGACGGTGGCGCCTTTGAACGGAGGGAAGTTGAGATCTGATGCAAATGCTAGTGGAGGATGAGGCCCAACCGTTCTGCTTTTTCCAAACTCTTGGTCGATATCTCGTTCTTGTTGATGGTCAAAATCAACATCCAATAACCCCTCCGCAAGCTTTGGGTCGAATAGAAAATTCGGGTCGACTTGAACCTTGTCCAGAAACTCTGTCAACGCCCATGACTCTTTTTCATTCAGTAATGAAGCAAAAAGGCTAGCACTACTCCCATTTGGTGCGTTGTGAGCGTCTACTAGTTCATCGTGAAACGGCTGCTGCTGCTGCTGCTGCTCTCTTTTGTGTTCGTTTGAAGTGCTTTCTAGCCCTTGATACGTCAAGGCAAAGTTTGTTGCGAATTGGCTAAAGGCCGCGTCAAAATCCTCCTCTGTATCAAAAATGTCGTGATTTGACGACGTGGCTGTTGTGGTTGTGGATGAAGATTGATTCATTGATTTCACAGGTGAATGTGATGGAAAAGAGAGGGAGAAAAAAACGGCATGTGAATATTTGAAGCGTTTGATTGGGAGAGAACCCCGCGCGAAAGAAATTTTTTTATATATATTATTTTTGGCCGCCCCCAGCTGTAAGCGCTCACGATGAAGTCAGCGCTTGTTGACTGACTGCAGCCATGATATAATATCGATAATATCGATCCGGATAGCACTTAATTGTTGCCGTGCCGCGCAGATCATCGTCGTCAGAGATTAGCGCCTCAGCAATTTACTTATATATACGGATACAACGGCGCATGGGTTGAAACCGTATGTGTGCCGTGTGCTATGAAGGCCTCAAGTTTTTTTTTTGATCGATATCATACATCCATCCATCCATATGGCTGCATTAACAAGACTAGTAGCGCCATAACTACCGGCCGGTAAAAGCGAAAACGTTCCTAGCTATAGATTTCAGGGTAATAAAACAAAAAAAAATGCATTAATTTTCCAAATCCCGACGGCTCGGGATGTTGCTACCACCGGCTCCACAGATCCGTACAGCCGCACTTTTGGTTCGCGATTAATTACGGGGTTCTTTATTTAATACTTCCAGCCATAAGTTTTGGCTAACCGATCACTCAAATGTTCAGCAGCGGTTTTGATAGGCTGGTCAGCACGGTTAGCACCTCTGTCAGATCGTTCTGCAACCATTGGACTTGGAACTGGCACCAATGGAGTAGTATCAGTTGGATGCAAAAAGTAGACAATTGAATACCGATCCTGGCCGGTTTCTTGTGCTTTTGCGGGGAACTTGACTCGGTGTATAGATGATTTCAGAATGCCGGCAGTCCAGAATGACAACATGTCGGCAATGTTGACAATAATAGGCGGGGCAGATTCACCATCTTTGGCGGGCAGGAATGGCACTGGGGTCCATTTCTTGGTAACTGGGTGATGGATTTCCAACCCATCTTCTCCTTCTTTCTGGAATAGCAGAGTCAACGAACCATAGTCAGTGTGTGCACCAGCTCGGATCACTTCTTGTGGATCAGTGCTTTTTTGGCCTGGGTAGTGCAGGAATCGTAGAATCGACCCTGATTCTTGAGCCCCATCATGTCGATCTGAAAGCCACTGGTCACCGCCCTTATCCTCGTCAATCTTCAACCCCATAGCTAACAGCACGCATAACTTTTGACACAAAGCGTGGCACTTTTCTCGCAAAGAAGCAAGCTGTTCCAAGTTTTCTTCAAAATATTTTGGAATGTCGTGTGTTGGCCGACCGTTTTGGAAATGACCAAAGTTGAAGGCTTCTTTTGGATCACCTTTAACTTGGATACTGGGATCCAAGTTTTCAAAGTTCATGGCAGAATACCCATGGTTCGTTGGGTCGATTGGCACCTCATTCTTCTTTTCAAATGGCAGATCAAAAAAACCTTTGCTTAGAGAAAAGGCTTGATCTACTTCTGATTGAGTGAATCCTGATCCTTCAATGAAAATGAAACCTAAAGTGGAGGCCGCCTCAATTAGCTCATTGGCGGCCTTTTGGTCCATCTTGGAGATATCAACAACTGCAACTGGGTTAGTCATATTTGCGTGGGTGAGATGAAAAGAGGAAGTTAAAAAAAAATTAAAAAATAAAAATAAAAAAAAGTAGTCTTTCTAGAACCTTTATATATATAAGTTGGCCTTTTTTTTTTTTTTCTTCTTCCTTCTCGTTCTTGCCCGGCCGCGCAAGGAAGAAAAAAAATCCGGCCCCGGCCGACGTTATCTCTCGGCTACAACTTCTCTTCTACTGTTTCGCCTTTGGTGGGGGTGGAACGTTGGACACTTCTGAATCTTGGACATGATCCTGTTCTTTACTCTTTTGAGTCTCTTCAGCAAAATAATCTTGTATATCTGAGGATAATGGTTCTTTGGAGTGGTGAGTGTGCTTTTTGACTGGTGCTTTTGGTGGTGGTGGTGGATGAAGACCGGCACTTGCCAGCGCTGGAGTGATAAAGTTGGACGTGTCTCCATCATTCTCCTCTTCTTCTTCGGCTGCTTCGAATAGGGTAGCACCAGGCGCACTAGGTTTGTAAATCGATGATGACCTATATCTTCCAGTTTGTTCATTTTGATAGTGTTTCCCAACTGAAGGGATCCGATGAAGCAGGCCATATCCCACCCCGCATCCCAAAAGCCCCATTCCACCCCACTGATCGTTTGGACGTATTCGTACCGGGCGCAGGGTGTCGTAATCCAGGTTGTAAACATATAGTTCCAACTCTGGTGGTGGACCTTCTCTAGGTTGTGGAGGGTCATTGTGGTAGGACGTGATCATTCTGTTAACAAGGCGCCCCAACAATGACTCCCCGCCAGCTTCCAGCAAGCCATTCTCAGCGCCAACAATGTAGTCCGAATGCGAGATTAATCCGGCTTGTTCTGCTGGCGAGTTGGCAGATACATTAAGAACATGCCAGATATTATCACCCACGGATAATGGCGTCCATTGCAGTGTCATTCCAAGCCCCACGCTAGTCGAAGTGTCGTCACCTTTTAAATCTTCATCTGCAGCTGCCACCGGCAAAGTGATAGTTCGTCGCATCCGTCCTTTCATTGTCCAAACTTCAAGGTTGATTGACCGCCCTTTACAGTTGTTGATTTCCTCCAAAAACGCGTCAATTGGTACCTGAGTTGCCGGCTCTGCGCTTGCCGCCGTTGCTGCAAACTCGACAGCCGAAGAGCTCCGGCTTCTAGCTTGTGAAGTTCGTGGCGTTTTGACGTCCGTTGGTGGCTGGTATGGTACGCTGTTAAAATCTAGCTCGTGTCCATTGAGACCGATAATAAAGTCAAACAACGACTCTAAGCCTGCTTCCGAGGCTGGTGAGTTTTGATCAACATGGATGATTCGAAATCCATAGTTGGGTTCACTAGATGACTGGTCCTGTTCGTAACCCTCACCAGCATTGTTGATGTAGCCTTCTGCTGACTTGACCAAGTTTTTGGCAAAGCCCCACATTACTAGAGTCGATGAGTTGTGATGATGGGAAGAGGTGTGCCAGTGTTATTTGGGAAAAAAAATAAACATGCAATTTTCTTTGTGGGTAGGGTAATGGTACGCACCCGTTACGGAATTTGGTTGTACACACGCACACGCACGCACACGTGTACAAGACAAGAACCCTTCAAGTATACCAAGATCTGTAAGGTCCTTGTAGTAAACTATAGCTCAAATTTAGGTACATTGTATAATTTCGCTAGCTAGGCCCCGCGAGTGCTGGTAACTTGCGTGGGCACGCAGTCCAGTTGTTTAATTAAGAACTGAGACAATACCAGAATTATTACCGCCACACCGTTCATGCGGAGTTGTTAAGTCATATATGGGCTGGACCATTTTTAAAGGCATTTGGTGACTTACGGCGCTATTTATTTTTATTGGATGTGTGGTTTGCTGCAATTTGCTGAGCAGATGGTATATTCGTTCCAATCATCCACGCGTTTTTTTTTTTTTTTGATAAACAGTTCTAGCTGCTTGAAGGCTATCAACAACAAGACCCAAAATTTGTGTTCTCTATTAGAGATACAACCAAGGGTTCTACTTTTAACTCAGGAATGTCCAAGTTTTCTGGTGCCATTTAAATCAAAATGAAATATTTTACTTGCAAGTGGCAGACCCTTTCAGTATTAGTTTGACAAAAAGATTACTGTGTTCTTGCTAATCATACGCACTCATCTTGGATATTTAAATCAAAGTGCTGGGTATTGTTTTTTCTTGTTTCAACGCTCGGAACACCGACACTGCAGGAAGTGGGTTAACAATTGGTGACGATACAGTGCATTCTCATAAAACACATGATCATAGATGTTGCCTTGAACCAGTGTATATACCTGTAAGCTTACGGTTTTCATGCTGGTTTATGTATCGTTATAGCGTCAGTATTTAATCCAAAGTTTTTGGTTTATCAAGCTCCCCTCCGCAAGAATTTAAAGGCCTAAATTAAGATTTAATTCGACCTGAGAATTCATAGATCTCTATAGTTTATATTATAACAATACTTAAACGGAGGAAATCTAAGAATTCCCAAGTGGCTGAAACTTTATTCGAAGCACTATCTGTATTTTCAAAGGTTACCGCGTGATTTATTTTTGATCTTTGATCTTTGAAAAACATGCTTACCGTTTTCAATAATTAACTGACAGATGGGTTCACATTGTTACATATATTATAAGACCTTACCGCTATACGATTCTGGTGATGTATCTGCATATAATGTCTTGAGTGTTTAGCGCCTCAGTAATGGGTGCGGTTGGACTCAGGGCGACCGTTCTAAAAAAGAAAAGAAAAATCAATGAATGTATTGACCAGACAGCTGGTTTTGTAATATTTCTCATCAACACATTACCACCGCAAGTCTCAATAAGCCGCACCCATCACGGCGTACGTGAGATTAAGATTCCTAACCTTATTTTTTTTCACCATTTTTAAGTCAGCGGGTTCAACGACCAAAAAAGCGGAACAGACATGGGCTCTTAAATACACCTATAAATGCAGCCCTGTTAATCGCGTACTATGACATTACCAGATTAGACGCGTGAAGCTTTACGCATGTCTCTAATAATTCGAAAATCACGACCAGTCACACACATATGATATCGGCTGTACCGGTCTGGTTCTCATGCTTAGAATCTTGCTCGAGAGTCAATTCAACTGTGAGCCATGCATGCATATGTGCTATAGTGTGAGTGAAAGTACCCACCTCCACCTTAATTAAGATTCCTCAATATTATTCTTATAAATAAAAAAACTGCTCGTATTTTTTTAGAATGTGGTATTTTGATGGTACAGATCCACAACCAGACACATTTCTTTCTAGAAAGTTGAGGTATTTTTCGTTTTCTCTAAGTATAGGTCAATGCATGCTTCTATCTATCTTTCTTTTTTTTTTTTTTTTTTTTTTTTTTTTTTTTTTTTTGTTACTTTATACACTGATATAAATCATTTACAGAATGCACTCTTGTCTCCAACGAAAGGATCAACTAGACGGTTGGGCTTGGGCTTGAGCTTTATTCTTTTGCTCTTCAACGTACTTTTGCTTCAATGTTTCATCCACCACTCGCAGATTCTCCAACTTGCCATTGACCACAACTTCTAAATCCTTTAAATTTTGTGCAAGGTTCTCAACCTTGTGATTGAAAAACTTGGTACTATCCTTGGCGTTCTTTTCCACATAGTACCCGGTGCCCACATCGACCATAAAAGTTTCAACGTTCTTCATTTTGCCCGGCAGGTATAAACTGTTTGTCAATGGCACCAGCATCTCCTGTTCTTCATTTTCCGGGTTGGACACCCGGTCGACTGTATCCGCACAGTTTTGAAATTTGCTCCGCGCTTGGCGCAGTTTTTGAAATGACTCGCTCAGGTGTTCAACCTCTTGCTGTAATTGACGCTTGATGTCGTATAGTTGTGGTAGCTGAAGCTTGGAAATGTCTACTCTGTTTGCCTGGTCGCTCATTATTTTTCGTTTTACGATGAATAGATTTTCGTGATTAGTTGTTGAAGATGATGCGCTGGGAGGAAAACACGCCACAGCCGGGTAAATGTTTTTGTTATGAAACACGTGGTTTGAAAACCACGTGTAATTAAAATGCCCACACACTTTGCATGAAGGGTAAATCTGATGGTTGAGCAGCAACAAAATCTATTTCAAGGCCTTGCACCTTCCTAATTTAGACCCGCCCACATTTGCTTATCTGATAGCAGATTAGAATCATAAAGTATGGAGAGAATAAGGAATAAGTTTGGGTTTCCCCATTAATCTCCAAGTTGCAACAACACAACCAACACAAAACTGGTTTTTTTATTAAGTTTTTAAGGGCGCCGGTCTTGAGCGGAGCCCTAGAGGGAGCCCCATGATGCATGCTCGGTCGTGTTCGAACGGCGATATACCGGCATTATATATAAGGTTATAAGCTATAGAGAGAGCGCTATGGAGCTCTAGCCCAACATTGTAAGCGCTATGGAGATATGACATGATACATCCGGATGTTCAATGCTCATGCATGAAACACCAATATATTGTTCGAACGATTAATATATATGTATCCGGATACCTGTCGCAATGGCCGGCAACCTGACGAAACTCCGGCTATAGCGCTCGAGATCTTGTCAACGAGCCCACGCCGTATTTTCTCTATATATCTTTTTTTTTTTTTTTTTTTAATTAGCAAACAAACCTCCCCAGAATATGACAATACCCACATATGCATACAAAGGGAAAATACGTGCAGCCAGCAAGCAGTCCAACTCGAGAGCGCTCTTCTTATTTTGTTAGTTGCCTTTATTTCTTCTTTTTAAATGAGCACTTGCAGATGAACCCAAGCTTTTTTACAAGACTTGTGTTTTACCTCGATCGCAAAAATAAGTAAAGCCGCACCACCGCACCACACGCACCGTTTTGACTATATTATTAACATCCACAAGAGGGTCTTTAGCTTTTTTCTTCTTCGTTTCTTTTGAAACAAGCTGTTATAAGCCCACTATGGTAGTACAAAATTGGTGTCTTGGACTTGTTAGTTAATCCAGTATCAGAAAGTTTCTGGAATAAATACTTGATATCATGATTGCAAGATTAGGGGGTGAGGGAAAGAAAAAAAAAAGTTTGTTTTGTTTGTTTCCTTGTAAGAGATCCGTCAACAAGGACTACACCGCCAAGGGACACACCACGCCACACTGCCAACAAAGACGTGTGAGCAATGAGCAATGAGATATTGAAAATAAAAAAATAAAAAAAAATGCATCGTTGTGTTTATTAATCACATTAAAGGATCGGTATAAATAAAATAGGTTAGATTTCGTTGGGTCGGGTGATTGGGTGTCTCATGCAAAAATCCAGAACAATAGATCAAATTCACCGAATTCTCACCGTTTCAAAGTTGTTCTGGTTCCGGTAGTATTGCTTTGCTTTTCCATTCGGGCCAAGGCTCTCAGATAGAGCAAACCGATTAAACGACTCATTCAGCACTGGGGATGATGGAAACGAATCAAGCTGATCACTATCCGGAGAATGAGTCAGCTCAGGGACAGTGCTTTTGGCAGCCTCACTCTCGACATCATAATTCGTATTGATACCACGCTTCTCGTCAGTACTACTAGTAATAGAGTGATGAAAACTCTTCCGGCTCTTGCCCCGGACCATAAACTTTACTGCCGTGACCAGCGCTGATGACAAGTGGTAGACTGCAACTGCCAGACCCCCTAATAATGCAACATGAACCAACAAGTTTATAACCAAACATCCAAGGTCTACCAGGCTATCCACAGTCGACAGAGTCACATCAGGCATCAGCGTTGACTTGTAGTGATCCGCATCCAGATAATTGTGTGTGTTGATAAGAGAGTTGTCCACTATGTATTTGCTCATGGTTGTCTTTAGTAAAAAAATTTTTCCTGCTCGTTATGAAGAAGGGAAGGAATAAATAAAAATAAAAAATAAGGAAAGGTGTGGATTTTCCGGTGTATTTATAAGGCCTTATATATGTGCACTCTGACAATTGGGTAAGTATTTTAGCTGATCTATTTTCTTATTATAAAGGCGCTATAGAAAAGAGTTTTTTTTTTTTTTTTTTTTCCTTCCCTCCTACACTCAAATTAAAAAGCAAGTATACCGAGTTTGTTGCAAAATCTTGGTTCAATTGCGAAAAGTAACCATGCCCGAGTTGGGAGCGAGGTAATTAAGCTTATAGAGATAAGATACAAGGTGTCGAACATTGACATGGGCCTTACCTTATAAGCTTAACGTGCAAGGCCTCATACGTACACCCTTTTCAAGCGGCATTGAATCCTTTGTTTTTGTTAGGCCTTATTTGAAACGTGCCACGCCATCGCAATGGGATAGTCCTATGTCGGGGGTCAATCACAACGGCTCCTTCCGATCGGATATATTCATGTATTTATTTATACTCTTAACTATATATACTTAAAGGGCTCAAAAATAAAATCAGACACAAACAAGGTCGACCGCTAGCTCGCTATAAATAAGCTTAGTTAGTGTAAACCAACTGGGTGGTAAATGTACCAAAAGTCCCAGGAGAATATGACGTCGTTTTACTTTTGATGGTTAATTCGGAGTCTAAAAAAAGCAACGGGAAAATTAAGAAAAATAAATAAATAAAAAACTCGAGTTCGTCTATATATGTATTTATTGATTGACTAGCTACATACATGTTAGGTCGGCCGCCGGGTTAGGAGCCGTGCATGCTCATGATAAAAAACATTCAGATCATATAACGATCTGATGTCTTACTAGAATGAAATAGATCGCACGGAAACTATCGGCGACTCACGCGAAACTTGACGTAAGTTATATTTTGCTGCAAGACAATCTGAGGTTTGACTGTTTTGAAAATTTTGTGCGGCTCATGCTGCAGTATTTTTTTTTTCTTTCCCCAGCTCTCCCTTCTCGTTTATTGCGACCCTTGTTTTTATACATATTTCTCAAAAGTCGTTGGCTCCTTGGTGGGGCTAGTCTGGTACTTTTCTTCTAGCAGTTTCTGGTCGATTGTGGGGGTGAGGCGCTTCTGTTTTTCTACAAGGAGGTTGAATATAACGTATATGGTACTGGCAAAGCTCGACCAGCTGGGAGGGTATACGTAGGCAAATTACCATCCTAGTAGTTGCGATTGTTGTATATAAAGGATATATAAAGGAGGGGGGTGTGGCCAGATCTTTCGTACAGGCATATCATCACCAAGCTTCTACAATGTGACAACAACTGTGCGGATCAGGTTAACAATTGGCAACGTTTGTCCCACGACCACATCAATGTGTATATATGCAACACTGAGATCCGTTGATCCAGTAAAGTCTTATTTATGGCCGAAAGGGGCGGCCTATATCCGGATCGTAACCAGTTAATTTGCTCATTATTTCAACGTTCAATTCGCAAGTTTTTTTTTTTTTTTAACTTATTTTCTTTGATACTTATGACCCCTTTACCCAAATGCGGACAACCTTTTATAACAGTTTGATGTAAGCTATACCATACCGTCGATCGAGCGAACACTACGGGGCACAGATCCTTGGTGACGAGGTAGAAATTATCATTGCCGGCGACAAAATTTTAAAACACCAAATATATGCTCTAGAGCCTTATATGTCAACGGTAAAGTTGGCGTTTTCACGATTATTTCAAGTCAGCTGTATTATTACATCACGCGGATGAGCATTTTTATTGTAGTCTCATTCAGGTGTTATCGAACTGATGGTTTCCTCTTCCTCCCAACCACCACCGGAGACGCGCACACATAATCTTGTGCCGAAACAACATCAAGGCAAACACAAAATAAAATGTCCGACGAGCTGGCTTTAAGCAACACTCTAATCCACCCAGACATCTCAGCCAAGGCGTTGAAGCTATTGCGGAAATTATCGCGGGACCAGATTTTAAAGCTAGTGCTTGGCTGGCTCAATGAACATGTCGAGGTGGCTCCGCCGTACCTTGACCCGGCGGATACTAACGAAGAAAGCGACAATGATGACGATGACGATGATGACGACGACCACGACAATGAACGGATACATGAACGCGTTCAACAGATCCACAAGGAGCTAGAAGGTGATCAGCATACAAAGGGGCAATTGATCCACGAGATTAGTCAAACGTATTGGCCCCAGGGATTGACCATGTTCCAGGCGGCTCAGGTCGAGACTTTATTACTACTAGAGACAAAACAAACAGGTAGTGGTTACTCGTGGGTATATTCGACGCTCCATACTACACAGAACAAGTATGGTATACCTAGTATCCACCCGAGCACGTTTATGCATAGTTTGACCAAGAACCTGCACCCATTGATCTTGGGCCATACGTTTGTCACGACCCATACTGAACTCTCGTTGATTGTGGTTCGTATCCAAATTTTCAACCCCAAACCATCATCGTCAACATCATCGTCTCATCTCCATCCTGTCAAGCCAATATATATCGCCATGCCGTCTTCATCGCCACACGTGATTCATACCCACCATACTGATAAATTCTACACTCGCGCTATTACCACCAGCCTCGAGTCTACGCTTTCCACGCCTCAAAACCCTATTCACGTAAAAACACATGACCAGGTACCCGTAACCTCGTTGCACTCTCTAGCGTTTTTAAAGTCCAATTCGCGACACAGCAATGCTCTAGGCGCGTGGTCAATCTACGCAAACAATCAGGTGGACAACTCGCCGCTTGTGAACCGGCCAGTTCTCCAAGCTCGCAAGGATAAAGGTAATAACCATAACAACAACAAACGCCGCAAGATTGCGAACATCAAGTTTATGGGACATGAGGGTGAGGATGATGCTACTACTACTTCTACTACGGACGAGCGCAAGTCGGCAATGTCGATATTTGAAGTCCGGTTGGATGAGCCGTGCGGCGCTACTGATACATCAGTCACGGTACGGTTTGAAGGCGAGGATGTGTTTGCAGGAATCCACAAACTAGCTATTGATGGGGTTGCCGACGCGGAAAAGTTGCCGTTATGGTTGACTGGTGAGGAGCCACACACGTCTGGTGTTGTATCAAACGGTAGGTTTAGAGCCACTACTTGAAACTATTAATCATGGTGTCAATCTCGTTTTGAACTGCCGATGTGGCTGGTTCTTTAAGCTGCTTAAGCATGCCTACATCCTTGTGTTTTTGCGCTTCCATCGCTGCTTGGCGAATCTCGTCAACCTGCATGTACATTTCGATACGCCGTTGGTAAGTGGCGCTTGTACACAATGGCACAAACTTGGCGGCGTTTCTAGTAGAACCAGCTTTGATACACTCATTGTAAAAGGGTTCATACCCGATTGGCGACTTTTTGGACGTGGCAAATTGATACAAATTGTCAAAATCGCGCCGCTGTACTAAAACTTGTAGACGAATCCACCAGTACCGTTTATCAGGCACCTTAAACTCTTCTTTAATCTTCATAGCCTTTGGGTTTTGCGACATTTGTAGTAAAGTGGCGATGGTATCAGACACGGTCAGCCCAATGAACGGCTGACTGCTATCATAATAGTCTTGCTCCAGTTGCTGTTGTACGCTCAACAACCGCGACTCTTCCTCGACCATCTTTGACTCCCACGATTTGGTCTTGATCTCGCCAAACTGTTTCTGTGCATTATCTAGCTTATCAATCTTGGAAACGGTGTTGTGCTCTCTTGCTGCTTGTTTATACAGTAGCTCGCAGGTCTCAACACGCCGATCGTCTTGGTAGTAAAAGTTTTGTAGCAAACCTTCATCAAAACACAACTTTTCAAACGATTTGCTAGCCATTGGCTTGTTATTTATCATTCTGAAAAATGTGGCTAGTGGTAGTTTGCGTTGGAGTGTGTTCAGCACGTACACCACCAAGTTCACGTTATAACTCTTCACGGCGGCTTCCAGTGCCAAATCATCCTCTTGCATTTCGAGAAGTAAGGGTACCTGCTTATCAGGCCGCGGTTCATACCCCGTCAGTGTCACAGCTAGCTTGTTCCGGCCCTCCATATACGCAGTCTTGGCGATGGTTTCGTAGCTGATCCCCGGTATAGATTCCAGCTTGGCGACAATCTCTTTACACACGATATCGTCGTCATCGCTAGACACGTGGATCTTGGTACACGCCCAGTGCACATAAATAGCCTCGGTGGGTGTTTTCAAATGCTGGGCCACTTGAAAAGCCAGCTGGTGCATGCGTCGAATCAGCAGCCGGTCGATTAGTTTCTGGGGGCCCATTTTGATCAGTTGTGGATAGTCTAGCAACATACCCACGTCGAATTGCCGTATACAGTTTAACACGCGTAGGTAATCGCACATTTTCACAAACTTGTCGCTATTGTACAATTCACAAGCCGCTTTGCCAAACGACGCCGCACGGAGCAGCTTTTTTTGCCAGACCGACTCAAACTCAAACCCCGCCGCTTCGACACACGCATCAACTGCTTCTGGCAGCCTATCCGCGATAATCATCAAATTCTCGTCTGCTTTTGGTGATTTCCGATCCAGTTGCTCGACACAGTCCCGTAAAATTGCTGCTGGCGATGTGCTACCGATTTTGAAAATGTCCACCACAATATCCGGCAGTCTAGTATAAAAATCGTGCTTGTCGTTAGTTAAAGTGCGTATACCGTCGATTTCTGGGAATACAACCACTTTGGACTCGAAAAAGATGGCTAGAGTACCTCCCTTTGGCCCGACTAGGGTGATTTCATCGTCCCACACCAGCGCTACCGCGTCATTTCCGCACCAAACTAGCTGCGATAGATTCCCCATATCACCCACGTCGACTTGTGAAATGTGGCGTTGGAAATCAGAACCAATGACTGTTAGTTTGTTGGTGGTTTGCGAGTACAATGAAATGAACTCGCCGCTTGGTGACACGGCCATGGCGCTGAACGGCCCGCTGTCAGTAAGGCTCTTATTTTTGCTGGTGTTTGTGTCTAGTACGTATACAGAGGAGGAAGTCGCCACTACCACCTCAAAATGCTGGCCAAGTGCGTATTCCGGTGGTATCAATGCCCACCCGGTAATATCGTCGTCTTCGAGCTCAGCGAGGAGTCTGGGGTTTGGGTCGTCGTATCTAGATACCGAGACGAAACGGTTGTTTGAGAGTCGGGCAACGAATCCAGAGTTCCAAAACTTGCACTCCTTCACCCCGCTAGTCTCTGCTAACTTGCCCAGTGAGAATTGGTAAAAATTGCCTTCAAAGTCGTAGTAACATCGGGCATTGCCATGTTCAGAGACTACAATCAAATGCTCAAGCTCTGACCAGCCCAACCCGCGGATCCGCCCGTTATCCCATGGGAATTTATGGAGTAGGTTACCCGACCCGCTGTACAGACTGATGGAGGTCTGCCGCGACTCTGGTCCCCGGTATTCAGTCAGGCGTGAACTGTCTCTACACAGCGCAATTGCTCCGCCAAATGGCGCGCTGGCTATGTGGTACTGCTCGACGTCGATATCCCAGAGCATGGAGTATCCTTCAAAGTTTCGGTAGAACCGGTCTTGTAACCGCTCCCATGACAACGTGGGGTTGGCGGGCATCCTTTTGTTGTTGTTGTTGTTGTGTTTGTGTAGTGTGGGTGGTGATGATTGATTGTCTTGGAGTCGGGAGTGTCCTCACTTTTTTGTTTTCCTTCCTTGCGCACGCGTGGTGGACCCCCACACGTGCAGTTGGGTCACATGCTTTGGAGGCCGCCACCCGCTAGAACTAGCTAGCTAGAGACCCATAGTAGTTAAAATGGTATTGTTACGACAAGTTTTATGCGGTTTATACACCTTTGCTGTTTCCTGATGGAGAAAATTAACGATCAGATTATATATTTTTATTATGGCTGTAAGGTGCTTACATGGCTTATTCCCGCCAGTATGTGTTTAAATATGGCTTCAATAGGATGATGTTACACATTGTGTCTTGTGGCATTGTGATATACCTTGGTAAAGTTAAATCATTATCACATCACATCACATCACAGTAGTATCCAATTCCTAGTCTGAGTAAACTAGAACAAGCTATCTAATCGCAGTTGTAAGAACCGGGGATTTGAAAAATTCCCGACTCGCGCGTAAACAGATCACGGCCAAAAGAGAGAAAAAAAAAAAAAAAGTCCCAAATAATGAGACTCACTTTGCCCAACACTGAAAAAAAAAAAAAAACAGAGTATGACCACCACGACCAAACAAATCGACCATGTCACGCTGATATCCTCGGACGGGTACAATTTTGTCTTACCACGAGAAGCAGCCATGATATCCAGCACGTTACGGGCCATGGTCGACGTGCCGTACTTTAAAGAATCACAGCAGGGCAGAATCCAGCTGCACGATATCGAAGGCGTCGTCCTTGACAAAATCTGCGAGTATTTATGCTACAATTACAAAAACCAGGACCAAATCGACCCGCCAGATTTTGAAATTCCTCCGGAAATGGCCCTCGAGCTGTTGGTGGCTGCCGATTTTTTGGACTCCTAAATCCTGCTCTGCCTTTCTGATAAGATCCTTATCTCGACTCAACGACCGGCCGTTGGTGTCCGTTGGCTCGATCCATGACCCAAAAGGGTTTAAATATACACGCATTATTAATACGTATATTATTAATACGTATATATAGTGAATGCACATATGCCGTGCTCGCATATTTTTTTCTTCCTTCTCTTCTTACTCTGTGCTTACTTAATTCCCAATACACTAAGCTTAACCACCTTGTTTCCGACCATTTAGCTTGCTGAACTAAAAAAAAACCGAATAAAAAAAAAAAAAAAAAAAAACTACTGATCCCACACATACACAACGCCATGCGACAAATAACCCCGAGGTCCATCATCGCCGGGTTAGTGATAGGCTCTCTAGTGCTGTTTTCCAACTTTCAGTTTGGCCTGCAGACGGGATGGGTGACAATGATGTCACTTCCGAGCGCTTTGCTCGGGTTTGCTGCGTTCAGAACACTTTCCTCACGACTAGAGTACCCATTCACTAGCCAAGAGAATGTGTTTGTCCAAAGTGTCGCAGTAGCGGTTGGTACCGGCCCGCTAGCATTCGGTCTTGTCGGGGTAGTCCCTGCCATCGAGAAATTCATGACTCCAGCAGAGAGCGGACTCGATGCACCAATCAAGCTGACTATCCTCCAGTTAACTGCCTGGAGTTTTGGTCTGGCGTTCTTTGGCGTTTTTTTCGCCGTCTTGTTGCGAAGACAGATTGTGGAGAAGGAGCAGCTACGGTTCCCCACCGGATCAGCCACTGCGGTACTAATTTCCGTCCTCCACAAAACCCAGCTAGAACAAGATGTGGACAAACAAGACGAGCATACCCAGATCGAACTGGAGCTGGATGAAGATGAGGAGGACAATTCTTATTACGAGAAGAATATTAAGGTGCTGACGGTTTCGTTTTGGGTTTCGAGTGGGTACACCATTGCCGCTTACTTTGCCCCTATATTGCGGGATTTGCCGGTGTTTGGGACATATCTCGCCAAACACTACCTGTGGACATTTCAACCCTCGCCAGCTTATATTGGCCAGGGAATTATCATGGGGCTTCCTACTGTTAGCTCCATGCTATTTGGTGCAGTGCTTGGATGGGGAATTTTAGCACCAATAGCCAAATATAATGGATGGGCGCCGGGACCTATTGATGATTGGAAGACGGGAGCACAGGGCTGGATCATGTGGGTGTCACTGGCCGTTATGGTCGCTGATGCTGTAGTCTCTTTCATTGCAATCTCGATCAAGAGTTTGGTGCAATGGCATGACTATGAACCAGTCGGGGAAACTGCTAATACCCCGAACCCCGACACAATCTCTTACAAGACTGCGTCTATTGGACTGGTACTTTCTCTAGCTGCATGTCTTACAACCACATGGTACGTGTTTGGCCATGTGCCAGTATACACTACTCTTATTGCATCCATTCTAGCATTGTTTTTGAGCGTGTTGGCTGTACGTGCGCTTGGCGAGACTGACTTGAACCCTGTATCGGGAATTGGCAAGATTAGTCAAGTTCTATTTGCATTTATTATACCAAAGGACCACCCAGGGTCGGTACTCATTAACCTGATCGCTGGCGGCATCACCGAAGCCGGCGCTCAACAAGCCGGCGATTTGATGCAGGACTTGAAGACTGGCCATTTGGTTGGTGCATCACCCCGTGCTCAATTCGTGGCTCAGCTGATTGGGTCGGCGTGGAGTGTGGGACTTTCAGCAGTGGTTTACAGACTATACGATCATATTTATACAATTCCTGGCCAGCTGTTCCGGATTCCTACAGCCGTGATTTGGATCGACTGTTCGAGACTAGTCACTGGCGAGGGGCTACCGCCACATGCTCAAGAATGCGCACTCGCGTTTGGGCTTGTCTTTGCCGTATTTGCGGTGCTAAAGGTTGTATATGCGGATAGACCTTGGGTCAAATTCATTCCATCTGGAGTGGCGTGCGGCGTGGGGCTGTATAACACAGTCTCATTCACCATAGCCCGGTTTGTGGGTGGGGTGATCTCGCATTGGTATAATACACACTACTCGGACTCTGTTTGGCTTATTATCTGTTCATCTGGCCTCGTGCTAGGTGAGGGGATTACTAGCATTGTAAGCTTGATCTTTACTGCATTGGGAGTTCCCCATTTGTAAACTTATATAGACATGTTTAATAATTTAATGAAACAAACGTTTTTTTATATTTTAAAGCGTTATTTCTTCTGGCCGCGTTTCCAATCCTCGTCTAGCCGATGCTCGACGTTGCTCAAAAAGTCTTGTTTATGCAGGTACCCACCTTTATTGTGGTGTGTTAGTTCGTCGGAGATTCCTTCCTTATCCACAAATCCAGCCCAATCCAGGCGGCTCTTTTCCAGCGTGTTCATCTTGGCCGGTTTGCCACCTTTGAGTTCGGCATCTAGAGCGCTTCGTTTTTTACGAGCCGGTGCTTTTCTAGCTGGCTTGGACGGTTGTTCTGCAGCTGCTGGCCGCTGCTGATCCTCTTCCACTTTTACACTCGACGGGTCTTTTTGTTGGGCGAGATATGCCTTTGCCTCGGCCGAGCTTTTTGGCACCCGTTTCTTTTCTGTTGTGACTTCTCCGGCAAACTTGTATGTGCGTTCGATCGTAATGTATTCTTCAGGCTGTGAGTTTGATGATGATGATGATGATGGTTTTGCCGGCGCTTGTTCGTTTGTGGATTTATTTTTGCCACCACTCATTTCAGCCCACAAAGCATCAATATCAGCAGTGCTCTTTTCGGCCTTTTTGTACTGCTTTTCCTGTTTAGCTTCTTCGTCGCGCTGGGCTCGAGTCTTGATCAGGTTTGATCCCTGCAGCTTGTCATAACCCTTGATCTGTGCTTTGTCCTCTTTACTTTCATCATCGTCGTCACTCAGCTGGTCATCCGCGTCCGGGTTGAAATCCTCGTCCTCGCTTTCCCTGTAATCGTCATCCTGTTCTTGTTCTTGAAGCTGGTTTTGTTTGTTAGTCTCGCTCATTTGTGTTATTTTGGGAATATATATAAAAAAATTTTGTTCCAATAAATCGCGATCTGCAGACAGCTGGCTCTGGAAAGGGGGCTTTTACTTTTTTTTTTTTTTTTTTAAGCGGGGGGCCGCGCGTGGCCCTTTGTAGCTATGGGAGGAAACACGCTGCGCCAATTTTTTTTTTTTTTTTTTTTTTTTTCACTCATTTTTTTCCCTCCCTCTCACATCACCACTTTTTTCTTTCTCACTTACTTTCAGCTTCCATCGAACCCAACCGAACTTGTACTTTAGTGCATTCATTTCAGGCTCGTGTTTTAATTTTTTAATTTTTTGGCATATCCATCTATTCTTGTGAATTTTCTGCGGAGTAGAAAAAAGGTGGTATGAACTGTTGATTGGAAAAGCAATCTTAATCTAAAAAAAAAAAAAAGCGAGAAACGTACGGGAAAAAAAATGTCAAAACGACGAAACTCATCGGCCTCAGTAGAGGGCGGCGAGAATGATGCGAAACGGGTGGCATTGGAGGACCGCGAATCGTCTCCATTGTCTGTCAAATCGGGTTATGAGGATAATATTAAGCATGAGCAAGAGCAGGAGCAGGAGGAAGCCGAGAGCAGCTTCCATAAAGATGACGAGGATCATACGCATGAAACGTTTGACGAGTCCAACGATCAGATACAAAGCGGTGCAGAGTCGTCGTCTACGGCTCCTACCATCGCCGCTACAAAGCACCATGACGACGAATTGGCCAATGCAGTAGACGATGATAATAAACACCGGCACGACACGAGCCAGGATGATAGTAACAACAACAGCAGGCCAAGGATCGTATCCAGCCACAAGGTGAAACCACGGGAGCCCGAATCACCGGATTACATTCATTTGCGCATCTTGTTGACGAGTCGTGAGGCGGTGACAATTATTGGAAAGAGTGGATCGACGATTGCCAGGATTCGGGAAGCTTCAAACGTTAAGCTGAATGTTAGCGAGAACGTGCCAGGGGTTCCCGATCGTGTTGTTAATCTACGTGGCCAGGCCGAGTATGTTGCTAAAGCAGCTGGGTTGGTGGTTCGTACACTTTATAACGAACCGTTCGACGAGCCATCGGCTGTGGATGCTCGTTCGTTTCAATTCCGGATCCTAATGCCGCATACCATGATGGGCGCAATGATTGGTCGGCAAGGGTGCAAGTTTCGAGAAATTGAGGAAGCGTCGGCCGCCAAACTGCGTGCATTGGAAGGGCTGTTGCCGCATTCCACCGACCGGTTATTGATGGTGAATGGAGTCGCTGATGCGGTCCATATCGCGGTTTATTACATTTGCCAAACATTTTTGTCGAATAAGGAAAAGATTCGGGATACACAACGACTGCAGTCGTTTGACCCGGCCGCGATTCGAGATTCTAGAGGTGGATTACCCCCACCGTCACGTGGCGGAGATGGCATGCCAATGATGCGGGATCGTGATAATAGAGATCATCGAGATCGAGGAGACGGACCAACACCTCCGCCGCCCCAGCCATATTACTACCCTAAAAACGGAAACTTAAGTAACAGTGGCAATGGCCAACCAATGTACTATGGAGAGCGAGATCGATACAGCCACCACCATAACAACAACAACCACTACAATAACAACAACAACAACAGCCTCGCACCGCCGCCACTACCATCAAGACGTGATAATATGAGCAACCCGTCAGGCGGTGGAGGAGGTGCCCCACCACCGCCGCCTCCAATGCCTGAGAATGAAGCGTTGAAACGGGCTCAGCAAGAAGCAAAGGAGGCTCCGCCGGGTCAGGATTTGACCCAGCATGTACGAATACCTGGTGATAGTGTGGGTAGCGTGATTGGCAAGGGGGGATTGCAAATTAAAAATATTCGCAACTTTTCTGGGTCCAATGTACGCATTGGCGAGCCTGACGATTTGCCTGACCGGTTGATTACCGTGCAGGGAACACCAGAGTGTAACCAAGTTGCATTTTATTTAATTTCTACGCGGATTGAAGCGTCGAAACGGCATGGCAATAATAACCAACAGCAGAATCACAACCAGAACCAAAATCACCACGATAACAGAGAGAATAGTTATTAGTATTTGTTATATTATTAATTTTTATTTATTTGTACTACTTTTTGGTGGATGCGCACCAGTTGATAAAGTCGTTGAACATTGCTGGCAAAAACTTTGTATTCTTGTGCCGGGCAAAATCCACCATTGACTTTGCATACACCTCAACAATCTTTGGTGTGTAAATTTCTCTGTCCATATTGATTAGAACCTTGGAGATGAATACTGACGATTGGTTGCAAGCGAATGAATGTGGCTTGGAGTTGCTCTTGGAAGCTTCTTCATGCACCATTTGCAAAATCTCCAGCAGCTCATTGGCGTCGTCCTCAGACTTTGGTTGAGGTAGTTGCTTTGGCTTGCAGATTTTTGACTTTAGCAAAGTGTGAGCTTTATCGCCTACTTGCGGCTTGTGGCGGGTAGTTCGCATGAGCCGTAACAATGGAACAATGCTGGAGATGGTGAGGTAGTTGCCGTCTTCATTCTTGCAGTAGATTTCAATCAAGTCCAGAACGCGAGCCTTGAGCTGGGTAACATTTTCTCGAGCGTCTTTGGCGTCTTGCTTCTTTTGGTTGCCAGTTTTGGCCGCCGCTTTACGCTGCTCTCTGAAAATGTCGGCGATTTTATCATCTAGCGCCATCATTTGGTCGTCGTCCATGCTTTCTTCATCGTCAGTGTCTCGTGCCGATTCAGAAGACATGTCAACGTCGCCATCCGCGTCTTGCGTGATACCTAGAGCCGCAGCTAGTTTTTGCTTAGTCACACGTTCAGCATCATCAACACTGCCATCTGCCTCGTCCTCTTCTTCTTCCTCACTTTCCTCTTCTTCTTGCTCTTGTTCTTCTTGCTCTTCCTCCTCCTCCTCCTCCTCTTCTTCTTCTTCTTCCTCCTCTTCCTCCTCCTCCTCCTCTTCTTCGTCTTCTCCCTCCTCTTCCTCTTCCTCTTCCTCTTCCTCGTCTTCATTGTTAAACATTTCGTTTTGGCCGTCTAGGTTTTCACGAGTGTCTAGAATGTTGTACAACAAGCCCAAACTGTTTAATGAGATTTGTGGGGTGAATGTTTCCCATACGGTTTCACTGAGTCGACGTAGCAACGAACTTTTTCGAGCCAAGAATGACAGCAAAATCTCAGTCAGCACTTCGGACGCGTCCATTTCATCCTCATCATCGCCTTCACGGTTGTTGTCTTTACCCATAATCTTGTGGTAACAGGTCTGTAGTTCGTCAAGCATAGCAGCGGCATCAGCATCGGCGGCGTAGACTTGCAACAGGACCAAAGAAAACAGCAGTTCAAATGCTTTTAGCTGGGTGCTGTCTGCGTGTGGGGTTGACTGTCGCTTTCGTCGAATCTTTAGTAATGTCTTGTTGGTCTTGTCCTTAATCTTCAGCAGTTCATCTTCAAACACGGTCCGCAGGGTTTTGCCCTCCTTGACAAGCTCGTTGATCAATTCAATGGCGAAAAACGGCCATGTTTTCTTGTCGCCCCGTTCACTGCTGACCAAAATAGACATCATTGAGTTTAGACGCTGTTGGCAGGCCTCAACAATGCGTTCAGAAAACTCTGGTTCGGTTTCCTTCTTACCCAATGCATCAGTGAAAAAGGCGCATCGAACAACGAACCCAACAACCTTTTCGATCCATCCAAACTCTTGCGCATTGTCGTTTCGGCCACGGGACTTGATGATATTGAGGAGGTAATCTAGCGCCCATTGTCGTCGGACGTCTGGCTTTTCGTCATCAGGCTTGAGAATCAAGGAGGTGAAAATCTCGACAATCTTTTCAAGCTCCTTCACTTCAACCAATGGTATCAACTGCTCGACAGTCTTTGTCTTTGTCTTTTGGTCAAAGTTTGGGGTGTGTTCGAGCAGCAGCTTGACGGCGGTGGCCGCACGGTGCGGCTCGGCTCGGCCGCAGTCTACCAACACAGTGACTGAACGTTTGGCCGCCTTGTTCAAGAATCGGTCGGATGCAGCAAGGTGGTTGGTTAGAGTACGTAGCAGGTTTTGGGAGAATAGCGGCTTCATGTCCGGTGCGTGCTGAACAAATAGAGAAAACACTTCAAACCCCCAGAATTTCCGTTCATTAGACGAGCTGCTAGCAAACAATCCTTCATCAACAACAACTTTCCAAAATTCTTCCAGTCCAACACGTCCCTTCTCTTTGTTATCATCGTCGCCTTTGCTTTTTTTACCCTTTTTGGACGATTTGTGCTTTTTGGACCGATGTTCGTTATCAGATTCATCGTCCTTGTTGGCAGTGGTAGAGGAAAACAGCTCGACCATGAGTTTTGGCCACACAAAGTTGATTTGCGGCTTCCAGTTGCCCTTTTGCTTCTCTTCACCGACTGTAATCTCCTTTAGTGATTTGGATAACGTTTGTAGGTTACCCTTTGCAAGTGGGTCGTTTTCTTTCCAACCATTGGCAATCTCAACATTCTTGGTCAAGTCTCGACCAAGCGTGACGTACAACGCGACACCTTCGGCGGAAAAGGTGTGTTTGTACTCTTCTGCTTTGGTTAGTGTGTGTTTAGCGATTGAAGCCACGTCCAACCCGTTCTTTTGAAACTTGGCAAGGTTGGTGGAATCTACCAAATCGCACAGCGTGGAAAAACATGGTTCACGGAGCCATACTTTATGATCAGCGAGGGAGAGCAGAGTGTCGACAATCTCCAGGATTTCCTGTTCATTCGCCTCGGTCACGACAGACGACTTGTTGAGGCATTGGATGGCAAACAACCAACCAAAGTTCATGCCTCGTTCCTCCTGTCCCTTCGCGCCCTTGGAGAGTTTAAAAAACTTGGAGCATTTCGTCAAGTAGTCGTACACGGTAATCTTATCTTTTCGCATCTCTAGCACTTCTCCAAGGGCCATCATGAACCCTCGTTGGGCCTTGTTACTTGATAAACCCTTCAATAACCGTTGCAATGCATACTGCCAGTCTTCTTCACTGTCCTTTTCTTCTAAATTTCGGATCAAGTTTGCAGCAGATTGGACACGCACCTGCTCATCATCCTGCATCAACCCTTTGTAGTGGTCGAGAATCGTGGCGGGTTGTTTCGATTGCTGTTTTTTGGCCATTTTACTGTTCAACTGTCTCTTGGAGGGGGGCGTTGAAATTTTTTGATCGCGAGCGGCTCAAATCTTCTTTTTTTTTTTTTTTTTTTTTTTTGGTATTTTTTGTTGTGTTTGGAAAAATGAGAAAAGTCCCAAAAGCCCAGCCAGCGCGTGCATCACGCCTCCCGCTCGGGTTCGGTCCAATCAGCTCTTCTTCCCACTTTTGCAAAATTTACCCAACCATCACCACCACACCTTATATATATAACGACAATGTCTGCTGCTTACTGGAGATCTGCTGGTTTCTCGTATGTAACGCGTGAATGGGCAACTTAGAGATTGACTAACCCATGCGAATGTAGTTTCAACCGATACTGTGCCGTTGCCGGCCGAACTTTGCGACGAGCTTTGAAGGAAGACAAGCGAGTCGCCGCTGAACGAGCCGACCAACTGGAAACCAAGTTTGCCACTTGGACCAACGGCAAACGTAAGTGCAATACTCACAATTGACGAGGGAAATTCAATGACAGGGCCGAGCTAACATGAGAATAGAGAGCGAACCACAAAACCTTTCCATCAGCCTAAAGAAGTAAAGGGCGTTTTGATGCCGACTGTTTGATTTTTCATAGATCCACATTGGAATAAAAAGATGATTTAAATATTGTAAAAAAAAAAAAAGAAGAAGAAGAAGACAAAGAAGAGCTGCCCTCATTGTCTTCATTCGTTTCTAGATCATGAACTGATTATGAATCACCGCTGTTGGAGCGTTCGTCCTTCTTTTCTCCCAATTTATAATCGCCTTTTTCGCCTACCCACTCTCCTCCAACTACTCACACTTCTCCAAATGTTACGCATAATCTGTCATGGGCAGGTGGCAAGAACGACGGCCAGGTCGGTATTCACACCGCGGCGGTTCGGCTCCTCGATAGTCGGGTTTCCAAAACTACGGCCAACCTTAATATCGCAGCAGCAGCCGTTGCCCACGCATTGGTGGCGGCGCTACAACAGCTCACTACAGAAACCTACTACTAGCACCACCACAACTACAGACGACAATGCGGCCGACCATGAGCTAGAAGAGCATTTTCAAAAGACGGAAAAGGCGCATCAAGCTAGCCAGGTCAACTTAGCTGCCAAGCTCAACCTCAAGAACAATGACGGGTATAAAGGATCGAGATCGGAAATCCGGCGTCTATTCTCGCTAGCCAGAAACGAAAAGAAATCGCTAGCACTGGCCATTCTGTTCCTAGTGATATCCTCTGCCGTGTCTCTAACCCTTCCCACCTCAATCGGCAAGATCCTTGATGCGGCAAATAGCAATGAGGAGGATAAACGAGTGTTTGGCTTGCCGCTAAACTACTTTTACGCTGGGCTAGGCTGCGTGTTTATAATCGGTGGGTTGGCCAACTATGGCCGGGTAGTGTTGCTACGAGTCACTGGCGAGCGGCTTGTCTCGCGTCTTCGCTCCCACTTGTACAAAAAGACAATCAGCCAAGATGCTGAATTCTTTGACGCTAACCGAGTCGGTGATCTAATCTCGCGGCTCTCCAGCGACGTGAATATTGTCGCCAAATCGCTAACTCAGAACGTGTCGGATGGGTTAAGATCGACTCTATCCTGCACGGCGGCTGTGGGGATGATGTGTTACACCTCCGCGCAACTAACCAGTATCATGGTCTTCCTAGTCCCACTAGCGGTATCGGGCAGCTGGATCTACGGCCGGAGACTCCGAGAGCTCTCGCGTGACCTCCAGAAAGCCATTGGGTCAATGACAAAGGTGTCTGAGGAACGGCTTTCCAATATCAAAACTGCTCAAGCATTTGCTGGGGAGGGTCAGGAAATGCGGCTGTATAATAACAAAATCCGGACTGTATTTGAGATTGGCAAGAAAGAAGCCATCGCGGCAGGGTTATATTTCGGCTCATCAGGGATCATTGGCAACCTCACCATTCTGACAATGTTGGCGATTGGTAGCGGGCTCGTCACCCAAGGAACAATGACGATTGGCGAGCTGACCACGTTCACAATGTATGCTGGGTATGCCGGCATGAGCGCGTATGGACTAGCATCCTTCTATGGCGAGTTGATGAAGGGCGTTGGCGCGGCATCGCGGGTCTTTGAACTAATGGACCGTGAGCCTAGTATCCGGCCTAGTATCGGGGTTCGCGTACCCGACGCGCGTGACTTTTTACGGTTTGAAAACGTAAAGTTCAGCTACCCTACCCGCCCGGCCGTGTCCATCTTTGATAACCTCACCTTCACAATCCCTCCCGGGAGCAACGTGTGTATTGTCGGCCCATCCGGGGGTGGCAAGTCTACAATCACCTCCCTTCTACTCCGATTCTATGACCCGACTGCCGGGTCAATCAAGCTGGGGAATCAAGACATTCGCGAGTTCAACCTGAAACGGCTACGGCGGAAGATTGGTGTGGTTTCGCAAGAGCCAGTGCTGTTTTCAGGCTCTATCGCGGATAATATCAAATATGGCATGCCGAAAGCTACCCGGGCTGATATCGTGCAGGCGGCGATCCGTGCCAACTGCGGGTTCATCTCCGACTTCCCAGACGGGTTGGACACACCAGTTGGTGCACGAGGCGCACAGTTGTCTGGTGGGCAGAAGCAGCGGATTGCTATTGCTCGTGCATTGATCAAAAACCCTGCCGTTTTAATCTTGGACGAAGCAACATCGGCTTTAGATGCCGACTCTGAATCCGCAGTAAATGAGGCACTGGGGCGGCTGATGCAAGAAAACTGCACGACAATTTCCATTGCACATAAATTCGCCACAATCCGGCGGTCGGAGAGTATTATCGTGCTGAGTCCCGATGGCTCAGTCGCTGAGCATGGCCGGTTTGTGGACCTATATGCTGATCCGAATAGCGCATTGTCTACTTTGCTACGCGCTAAAGACGAGGATGACGTTATCGCGACACGACCGCATCAAGACGACGAGTAAAGAAGACTGTACATAAAATCTCTTTTGTGTTTTTTTTTATTTATTTTTTTTTATAAATCCCCGCCGCAGAGTTGCTTGAACAAGACAATGTGGTGGTCTGGAGTTGATAGAATAGTATATGCATTTTCACCACTGGTTGTGAACGAGTGTTCGGTATCGCGCCATGCCACGGGGGTATTTTCATTCCCGTCTACATGAAGCGCATACCATTCCAACCCCAATGAAGCAACGTGTTTGTAGAGCAGCTCGATAAACTGCCGTGATAGTGCTCCTGTCCATGTCGTCGTGGTGATGGTCTGTGTATCGTCAACAGGGTCGAGCACTTCGTAACTGCATAAGTAAGGATCGGTCTTGCCGCCTGGTTGCAAACCTGTCGATTGTAAAGCTACCAGTCCCAGCCATTCATCTGTACATGCCGCCCATTCATCATAGTACTGTTCAGGAGGGGAGAGCTGTGGTGTTGTCACATTGTCCATTGTTTGGAGTTCCGGGTTGACAGTCGCGCTTTCCAGCTGGCAGTCCTTTAGCGCGGTTTCAATGTCGTTGTTGAGATTACATCCTCTTCCTAGTGTGAGCGAAAAGCGGTGTGGAGTGCCCAGCGGTGTGTTGCTGAGCGACCATAGTAAGCGGTCGTAGGCTTTGTTTCCTGTCGTGAAGGCTGATGCTCGCATATCATAGTGGACCACCCATCGCTCTTTGCTGAATTTGCTGCGTTTTCCTTGTATGCCGGCTCGTTGGTATATTTCCTTGTCGAGTGACATGTGGAGCTGGCCATTAACTATACAAATGACAGTCTGGTGGTCAATGTGCCCGTCAGAGAGGACTGTACACGTGTTATGCTTGATCCACGAATCGAGGAATACCCCGCTGATGAGGTGTAACAGATTGCAGGTTACGTGGTACACTGTGGGTGGTGGTGGTCCTCCATTATCTAGGTTGGTTGTTGATGGTGTGATTAGACGTATGCGATGCGGGAAGTTGTGGGACTCAATCAGTTTTTGTATGGCTTTTGTGGGAACACTAGGGGTGTTTTCATCGACGGATTGGTTGCGATGGACTATCACGAACGTTTTATCGCGGGGTAGTGTTTTGACCATTCTTTTGTGTGTCGGTCGTGTGTAAAAAAAAAAAAAAAAAAAAAAAATTCCGGCGATTGATTTTTTTTTTCATCAAACCTTTGGCATATCACGTGAGTTGGAATCACATGCGTGGCCAACTTATTGAGTACGCCACAACGGTGCTGCTGGATAAGCCGGCATTACCAAGCTTAAGGATGCGCTTCTTATATTCTAGAATATTGGTAATCAACACGTCTCCAGTTAATATATAGGAATAGTAAGCTAAAAACAAGCTTATAACCTTAGATCATAACCGGATGTTTAAACTAATTAAGCTTAATTAGGCTGGTCTTAATCCATGGTGATAATAAATGCAATAGGTGCTGGAGCCCTATTGCATGCTTGTGGGTAAGTTAATGAGTCACAGTTTATAATATAGTGTTAAGATCAAATCCTATTCGTTTGGCCCACACTTATCTTATCTCCTCTCGCTAATAAACGAACCGTTCTATATGTATTATAGTTTTGTACAATGTATTATAGTTTTGTACAATGTATTATATATACTCTCATACGTAATATTGTCTACTGTCGATGTATATGATGGATGCACCCTGCTGAGTTCAAGTTTGTGACTGACAACTAATTCACACATAGTTTTCATCTCTTGGGGGGCCTTCAGTGAGATACAGAGCGAGAATAGACATTTCTTCTCACGCAGCCAATCACGTGCTTACTTCAAACCACAGTGCGGCTCGTTACCTCGCGTGTATATACCCTTCAAACTTTCCACCCATAAGCTTCTATAACTATAAACGGTGACACAACCGTATTACTGACTGCTTCTGTTCGGCTATACTTTGTAGAGGTTGGTTCTTGGGGACTTAAAAACCGAGGTGGTATACGAGGGGCCCGAAAGGCGGGGGGCGGAAAGAGTGCCCATTGTAAACAATCTTGCATGAAAGCATTCAGGTAGCTTGAACTTAAGTATAGTTACCAAGATATTAAGCTTATCCGTTGAGTGACCCCATTGCTTCAATACTGGGCCCACATTTATGTTTGCTCTGTTTCCATTCTATCCCCCGTATTATTTTCGGGGGGGGTACGCTTAAACTACATACGCGAATGATTATCGTGCACGACATCATCACGGGAGCC
>JAJLUJ010000135.1:0-33715 GCA_030564235.1 Blastobotrys elegans
ATAGAATAAAACAGTAGTGGGTAAAATCCCCACTTTATATAGTTACTCAAAGAGAAGAAGATGTAGCAAAGTAGACATGCTCTTTGCTCATTGCTCTTGCTCATTGCTCTTGCTCTTTGATCATTGCTCTTGCTCATTGCTCTTGTTCTTTGACAATGTTGCTCTTGTTGACTGTGCCAAGACAGTCTAAGCCAACACGTATTTATGCCTTATGCAGCTGACATGTGTCTTGTGTACTTCCGGATACAGGGTTTCCCGCAAAGTGAGACTGTTTTAGGTCTGTATAGGTCGGCCCACCCCATTCTGGTGGTTCCTGCGTCCCTGTTCAGCCGCATTGGATGCTAGTACACATTAAAGTTGTCGTCGGCCCGTCGTGCCTTGATCATTACTGGAGGGGTGCTGACTTTGCACTACATAATGGCCAAGAATTTTGACAGCCAGCGGAGATTACTTTTAATTGTTGGCACGATTACATTAATTAATAAAGTACATCCCGTCGGTATATATATATGTTTCCGTATTTAAAATTTCCTTTTACTATTTGGAAAAGAAGGCACATTAAGTATGGTGAATGCACCAGTTGCTGTTCCAGCCAATGTGCAAACACCCACTCTTCCATCCATGTTGAG
This sequence comes from Blastobotrys elegans, assembly GCA_030564235.1. Classification (NCBI taxonomy): domain Eukaryota; kingdom Fungi; phylum Ascomycota; class Dipodascomycetes; order Dipodascales; family Trichomonascaceae; genus Blastobotrys; species Blastobotrys elegans. Next base: position 630 of record JAJLUJ010000135.1, read on the forward strand.
GCCCGTGGTAAAGATATAGGTCGGTGTTAGTTCTATCGTGATCGCATGTGTGACCGGCCATAGTTTCTCCGTCGTCTGAAATACACGTATCCCGAAGCGCTTTAAGCTTCTTTTGGAAGGAGTCTGCGTATTGTTGCGACCCAGATGTTTCCATAATAGCATCGCCATTCTGCCACCAAAAGTGTTTTCCTTCTTGCTTGCCGGACATCATATCATCGATAAGTTGTTTTGCATTAGCCGCAGGAGCTCTTTCTGCTTTATCGCAACAAACGTCAAACTTGGCAAAGACAGTAGCAGCGCTGCACGCAACGACCAAAGGTTGAAAAATTTTCATGATTTGTTAACTGATTTTGTATAAAAGCGAAATTCTTGCCAGTTTATATAGCTAGATTCGATCATGGTAGTTGCAAGATGGCCCACCCCCACCACCTTTTTTCTTCTTCTAAAAAAAACAAAATATATATAAACCCGTAAATGTATACATATGTACTGTCTATAAGGGCTGTACACATACGAGTAAGATTACCCTGAATCGCGGCGGGCCGTGGAATCTTGACATCGTAAAGCGCGGTCTGCCGTTTTGTCAATCCCGAAGGAAATTCCGATCTAGACATGGCCAAGAATTCTAAAGTTTCGCATATTCGGATCGATGCCGCCTGTAGTGTATCTATGGAACGTTATAAGCCGGCCGGCGTATATTATAAACCTAGCCTTGACTTTCGAACTAGGCCGGCCGGTGGTGCACATGTATGTGGACCATGGAGCTGCAGTGCTACGTAACGGCGCGCGCCTTATATGTTAAGTCAGGCCAGGGGTTTGACGGACATCCGGTACATGCGGCGTTCTTGAGTGATTTTTTTTTAATAACCTTCGAGCAAATGATCATGTTATAAGGAGTTAGGTAGCCGATCTTAACGTAGCGCGTCAATGGCCGGTGCCGATGTCCGTAACTCCGGTTGTGTTAACTAACAACATGCAACCTTCCTAGTTTGTTAACATGACAAACTCGCAATGTGTTTTCGTTTGTGTGTTGATAAATCACTGTCATTGGCCCGACGCATCTTAGCATGTCCAATATCGATACGCCGCGATTGTGCTTGGTCACTATTACAACCCATGTTCAACCGCGGGAACCCCACCAGCTTCTTTCATGGTCGGTTAATGAATTCGATTGGTAAGCTTGATTAGGTCGGTCCCCCGCGGCTTATCCGACAGATCGTCGACGCATCAATATATTGGCTTATAAATTTAACATATGCATCGATCTGCGGTAGGGTACGACGTCGGCTAACGAATTCCGCGCGCTTATAGGGACCCCCGCCAACAAAATATATAATACCGACCCGCTTATACGTTAATTAAAGAATTCGGAGTAGATAAATAGACCCGTTAAGTACTTGAATTAATAGGGGTTTGCTACCCCGGACCCCGTTAATTCTGAGACATTTCCAGATCTTATAAAATCGAAAGCGTGCGCACGTTATTTAACGGATTTAAAGAAAGAGAAAGAAAAAAATTGCTAGTATATAGTATACGTATACTCAACAAGCTGCAGTACGGTACGCGTAATATTGGGTCGGTCGCACCTTTTCCCACTTCAGCGCTACCTATCGACATGTTCATCACGTACCAGATAGTTGGACCTTCCATATTTGGTTCGCGCTATACTAACGACTAGGGATGAGGAAACATCGGTCTTGGTGGCTTGGGTTTTATGTCCAAAACAGTTGGCCGAACACTTGCGTTCCGTCCGGTCAGCATCACACAAGAAATGGGAAGCACAATACAACGCAGGAGAAAAAAGGTCACCAAAATCAGCCAAACTTCCAAATGGTAAAAGACATCTGTATTGGGGGGGGATGAGAATTGCTTGTTAAAAATATTTTATTATTATTATTATCGTGTCGTGTGGCGTTTGTATACGGACCTAGAGATAGAAATACCCCGGGATATACTGTAGTAATGGGAGCTAATCCATAAAGAAAAAGGTTGGAGCAAAGCTGCCTCCTTTTATACTTTTTTCCAGTCGGGTAAATGGATCAATCACACAACACACGAAATGTGTATAGCTTGTGCGCACGCGCGCCGCTCCCCCGCTTGCAATGCACACCTCATCGCGTCGCATTTCTCAAGCCGGACCACAATTTACGCATGTTGCCTCCCCGATCAATTGTTAAGCTTGTAGAGTCAGAGTCTGATTACAATCCGAGCAAGATAATAATAATAATAATAATGATAATAAAAATAACACAAAACTTTTCTCCTCCTTCTCCTCCTTTACAATTCACTAAATGCATGCTTCAAAACGTTTCTAGTCTTGACAAAGTTTGTAACTCGCAGCCGTTCATTATCCAGATGCGCGCCATCACTGGCCTGTCCACACGGCAGCTGTGCGGCTTTGGCGGAAAAGACCTTTTCCAAAAACCGCACCACTGGAATTGACCCGCCTTCTCGAATAAACAACGGATCCACATCATCCCATTCACGTCGCAATGCAGCGCGCAAGATACGAAACGCGGCGCTATCTGGATCGCCAATCCACGGGTCGGCGGCGTTGCTAAATTTCAACGCGTACGAATTGTCACTCTCCAGAGAGTGGAATGTAGTTTCGAGATGGTGCTGGAGGCCGAGCTTGATTGTTTCAATATCCTGGTCCGGCACGATTCGGAACGAGATTTGCGCGGTGGCAGATGCAGGAATGACAGTCGAGTTTCCAGGACCAGAGACGCTAATGCGGTGAATAGTCATGGACGGATACCGCCATTTTTGCATCAGCATTTGCTTATCATTCGTGGACGTGGCTTTAACAATGGCATCGTACAGCTGCTCCTCCTCTGTAGTTAGCTCACGGACGGCGTCGTAGAATCCAGGAATGGCCACCTTCCCATGCCCGTCGCTGAGTTTGGACAAGAGCGACACCATATCAACAGTCGGCTCGCGGAAACACCCGCCATGCACACCAGAATGAAGATCCGGCTTCCCGCTCTTGATCTCAATACAAGCATTGACAATTCCCCGTAGACCATAGTTCAGGCATGGGGTCTGATCATCCAGCCAAAAGGAATTGCTGAGAATGATCCAGTCAATCTTCCCAATCGACTCGGCATGTTTAAGAATAGTCTCCTGGAAACCTGTACTCCCGCTTTCCTCTTCTCCTTCCACCAAAAACACAATATCATTTTCAAGCTCGCCAGTTTGCAGCTTTTCCGCCGCCGCGAAGATGGCAGCAATGATGGGGCCCTTGTTATCAGACACGCCTCGCCCATACATGTACCCATCTAGTGCAGTGAGAATGAACGGGTCAGTCTCCCACTTGTCGCTATCGTCGGCGATGATGACATCGTAATGGCCATAAAAGAGGATACGTGATTTCCGCGTCTTGTTTTTGGCCTTGAACACGCCATGCACGATTGGGTTCCCGCCTTCCACCGGCACCAGCGTGGCCTCGGCTCCAAAATGCTGCATTAGCGATTTGAGAAAAGTCGCGCACCGTCTACAATCCTTAATAAACTCGCCGTCATCGTACCCCGACACTGTCTTGTAAGAAACAAACGTGGTCAGCGTCTTGATCATATTTTCGTGGTCCAGCGCGGCAATCTCCGTAATCACGTCCTTATTGTGCTCCTGCTGGTGCTTAAACACCTCCAAATCCCACATGGCAATGCTGGCGTCATTCCCGCCAGTCACCAGCTTATGAACGTCATTGCCGGTATTCACAACCACGGTGGCTAGAGTGAGCCCGCCGTGAGCGCGCCACTGCGCACGGTTATAATGCTTGGGATCCCATTTCGATACAAACTCGCTTGTGCCTCGGTACAGGCAGTCGTCATGGACGGAAAGCGACATGACGCGGCTCTCACCAATAGTGTCGACTCGCACCATCTGTAACGTGTCCAAGTCGTACATTACCACTTTCCCGCTGACAGTCCCGCAGTAGAGAAAGTTATCGTGGCATGCCATTGACAAAACAGAGTCTTCCTCTTCCGATTCAAACTGATGCATGAGCTTGGGCCCGCCGCCGGCCGTGCTCCAAATCTTGACCGTGCCGTCACCACCGCCGGTTATCAGCACTTCATCATCATTACTATCACTGGCTAATCGAGTCACAATCATGGTGTAAACGTACCCGTAGTGAGCGTATGGGACAATATTTCGCGGCGGCACTTCAAGAAGGTACCCGCCGTCGCCAGTATTGCCGTTCTGGTGCGGCTTCTTCTTGGCGAGGGAGGAGTGCTGTTTCCCGCCCGGTCCTTTCGAGTCAAAGAACTTGTCGAATCGGTGGCTAGGCAGCGAACTAGGATCTTGAGTATGCGAGGTCTCATACAGCTCAAGCCACTGAATGGACGCGTTCTGAGCGCCAAAATACAGCGTCTTGGTCGAGGGCACCCACGCCGCCGAGAAAATGTCCCCAATATCACACATTGAATAGATTGTATACACTTCTACCAGCCGTTTCAAGTCCCATACCTTGACTAGGGAGTCTGACGCCCCAGAGAAGAGGAATTGACCGTCTTCAGTGAGGACAAGGGTGTACACCGAGCCGTGATGGCCCTTCAACCGCGCTTCTTCTTCAAATGTGCTGACATTGTATACGATAATATCGCCAGACTCGCACCCTGCATAGATATACTCGTCTCGCGATGCCAACGACATGACGCTACAGGTCGTTCGCCAGCGGTGCACCTGCTGAGGCGGTTTCTTCGCCTTGGACTGGACGGGCGCGTACTCGTCAACAACTTTACTCGCCCGGCAACACCCCAGTGGCGATGCTCCTCGTTGCGTAGGTGTTGTGCTAGCCATTATGATGATTCTGTCGAGCGTTTAATGAAGGGGGGAAAAAAAGAAGAAGAAGAAGAAGCGATGACTGCGATGGAGCTTTTTTAAACATCCCCAAAAAAAAAAAAAAAAAACCCGCGCGCCCCTCGAATTTTTCAAACCTCGTTATCTTATCCTTGAACCCCCATACTAGTGCTATGGCGCCAACACAGCCAGCCGCTAGTTAGTTATGGCGTGCTAGATCGGGATTGGGGATTGGAATGTATTGTATACTGCGGCACAGGGTATTTGTCAATATATAATATTGAAATAATCAATAGGACAGAAAGGCCAAGGGGCTAACCAATGATCCCTAGATGAAAGGTGCATGGCGATGAGCAAAATGTCTGAGTGTACTAGAAAAAACACACCAGTCTTGGTAACTTATTCCCGGTCGGGAGCCCGATCTCGAGAACAAAACGCAATACCCTGTGCATTTTATGCAATGTCTATATGTAAAATACAATAATAAATATAAAAACCTCCTTTACTCATCGCCATCGCCGCTCCACTCATAACACCGGCCGTACCAAGTGCGTTTCAAACACTCGCCCGGGGTTGGTTCAGGATGGGTTGGCGGTGTCCGGCCAGTGCCAGTCGGTAAAGCAATAGTCGTTGTCGTAGTTTCACCATCACCGTCATCATCATCACCCCATTTGATGCATCTACCATACCAAGTCCGCTCTAAACATTTCTGCGGAGGCTTGGTGATTGTCGGGGCACCAGACCTGGTGGTCTGCGTTCTAGTATGGCTATGACTAGTCTGTAAACTCGAACTGGTAGCAGTAGTAGTAATAGTAGTGGCCGGATCGGGCTCTTCGGGGTTTACAAACTTCCAATTGAAGCAATCCTGACAAGGCGGCGGCACTTTACACTCCGCGGTAACGTTCCGCTTCTCCAACAAATCATGGATAACCGTCAATATACGATGGTTAACAAGTGAAACGTACCATCCCTCCTCCTTCACGGTATCAAATATACACACAAGCCCCGAATGACACTTTGTTTCCATAGCGTAGCCCCCAATCCAGCATGAACTGCCAGCCCCGTTGCAAACCCCCATAAATATGGGATCAGCAGTGTGGCCAAAATGCCAGATATGGTCTTCCCATTGCGGGACACCAGGCGGCACGGGGAGGTGAAGACGGCGAGTGGCCAGCAGCTCAGGCGGGGCTTCAAACGCGACTGCTGGGATACCATACGTTCTACCAACCAACGCGCTGAGCGACCCGCCAAGTGAATGACCCACCATCCAGATTGAACTGTTTGGAAACTCATCAGTCACGTTACGGTACAAATCCAAAGCGGCTCGGTAATACCGATCCTCGCTAAGCATTTGCTCCTCCAAACACGTCTGGTTGCAAGTATACGACTCACCAGTGTAACAATCGCAGACTGTATTCCATAAGTAGCTGATCCGTCCACAGCAGCACGAGAAGAGAAGGTTATCGTTTACTTTATCGTTAGTTGCCGTGCTGCCTCCATTATCAAAAATGGCAGCGCTTGTCCCCTTTAGCGAGATTACTACTGTGCTTTTATCCTCGTTTGCAAAAACATGGCCGCGCAGTGAGGCTCCATCCCATCCAAAATCAGACTCACCGTCACCAAGCCAGGGCTTGCTCACATTGAGCCAGTCCCCCGTATGCGGCTCACTAACGTAAGCGTCCTGGCACATACTGGCTAGCTGGATGATGGTGCCGCGGTCAGTCACATCCGGCACAGAGACTACCTCATCCACCCAGTCAAAGTCGATTTTGCGCACTGGCCGTGTCTCGCGCGCGTACTTGAGGTAACTTTCAACAAAATCAGGGTCTCTATTCGCTAACCGCCGGATTGTCTTTGCCACCTGTTTTGGCGGCGTTGATGAAAATACCTCAACATTGCCAATATCGGCATTATACTTTTGGATCGGGTTTTTTTTATTACCAATATTGCGGTTCAGAACGTGCTGTAGTTTGAACGAGGGTGATGATGATGATACTTGTGTGGTGGCGTCTGTTCTGCAAGTGGTGGTGGTGGTGGTGGTGATTTGGCGCAAAGCAAACACGGTGAAGAGAAGCCACAGCACTGCCTTCACAGCCTCGCGGAATCTATCCCGCCTTGACCTGTTATTTGTTGAGGTGGTGGTGGTGGTGGTGGTGTTGTCGTTGTTGTGCTGTAGGTCCAGTTTCATGACTTTGCTTTAGAGTTGGTGAGAGGGGGGTTGTTTAAATTAACAAGCGGGTTTTTTTGTTGTTTGTGGAACTTAAAGACTTTCCCGCCCCCCGCGCAACAAAATTCCGTTGGGACCTTAAAGCACGTGATGGTTGGTTTGAGCGAGCGCGCAACACCTCTCAAACCTGCTTCTTAGCGCTAGCTCCCAAATTGGTAATTCTAAAATTGATGTTAACAGGTTCACATAATTAGTATATATGTGTATATACCTGACCTGCTTCAATTTACCGTCCATAGTTAGATACACTCATACGTCATAAAAATTTATAATTGTCTCAAGTCGGATTGAGGTAGTGTGTGTTCATGCATGGCTCTAAAGCTTTAACGCGTATCACGTGATATAACATATATATATATTAAAAGAGCCACACTCAGCAACCATCCAAAAGTGGCTTGCATCTGTTTATACGGCTCTGCGCGGGGATAATAATTAATATCCAGAACCAAGCCCGGATGGTGAAATATATTGACGATCAAAAACTAGTAGCTAATTAACATTGCCGGGAATAGATGATGTAAGCTATTTTCGAGATATGCAACGTTCGCTGGGTCTTCTACCTTGTCCACGGAGCCGCAAATATACTACGGAAGAAAAGATGTACAAAAAGAACCTTAATTTTACTGCCCAATTTGATTAATTGCCCGGTATTAATGCTTTTATATTTGGCTGTATCCGATAGTGCAGATGAACTGTCTAATCTGATATACCCACACGTATATACATACAATTAGAGAGATGCACAGCGTGATGTCAGTGCATTAACCCGTGCCGCCGTATAAGCCGCGTTTCTCACATACACACACAATCTTGATCTACAACTGTACACGCGCGTATACTATATAGCTTAATCGGTGAGCTAGCTCGTAGATGCACAGCACAGAACATTGCAGCCAAGCTAAGGCATCAACTGCCCGCCAACCAACTTCAACACGCGTACGATCTTGGAATTAATTGATGCCTTAACCCGTAATTTGATTATGCAAATGTTCCACTTTGGCAACGACCCTGAAATAATAATATATACTGGACTTTCCAATACCGTGTCTTCATTTCCGTCGCCAAAAAAAAAAAAAAAGAAAAACCTTATTACATAGACAGCTGGTCGAGCATATGCGAAGGGGCCCAGCCAACTTAACCCCCTTATTGAGGCCCCCAAAATTCCGTGCTTGGTTCTTGATTGTTGACCAACTTTATTCAAATATTCTTTATAGTATAGAATAGAATAACAAACAGTCTTATCGATAGACACGCGCGCGCGCACACACAAAGACTCCACTAACTAGTAGCTATATATATAGCGCCGAAAACGGAATGACTCAGTCGAAGGAGCGAGCGAGATTGACGAAGATCAATCTCGGAACTGGGCTGGATGCGTTCCGAAAACGGCTAGAATTGTTCCCGCGCGGGAAGCGGGGAGGAGGAGGAGCCAATCACAACCACAATTTCACAGTCGGCTACCACAGGATTCGAATTCACAGAGTCCTTTTACACAATTGAATTGGAATAATCACAACACTTTTCATTTAGCCTTTTTTTTTTTTTTTCCCTTCTTCTTCTTCTTCCTCTTCTTTATTTCTTTATCCAAGCACGGTTGCTGTTTACGGTTTGCCGAGGCCGATACAATTCTCAACAATTATTTAGCAGGGTAATACGTGCTATAATAGCTCTTACAGGGCCATTCACAGGTATTGATACCAAAACAGCAACGGCGAAAACGGTCAAATAATAAGACCCAGAGACTCAAGTACCTATATAAGCCAGTGATGCAGATCATCAAGATAGAAAGCGGCTTGCGCACGCCCCAATGGCCCCGCGCAGCTATCGCCACGCTGCGGGCCAAGAGCTTAGCCGGCCAGCTAAGCTTCAAAGCAGCGTACGTAGCACCCGGGCCCCCCGTTGGGATCGCTAAGCATGTACTATATAGTTGTGTCGCCTAAGCTTGAGTAAATTTTTCTGCGCACAAAAAAAAAAACAAAAAATAAAATAAAACCCAAATTCCCTTATATCAGGACTGTCTCTTCCACCCTATAATCCTTTCTCTCTCTTTCTTTTTCATTCTCCCTTATTCATTTTCACTTCTTTTTTGACACGACACACAGAAGACAGAAATGATAGATGAGTATACAATGAACCCAGACGACCAGGCGGACTTTCCCGCACTGTTTGGAGAGGGTGGTGGTGGTGGAGGTGGTGGAGGTGGAAGTGGAAGTGGAGGAGGAGGAGGAACACCGCCACTACCACCAACTCGCCAGAAGCAACAGAAGGGTATCAAGGAGGAGGATTTTGACATTTCAGAGCATCTCAACATGGACATGTTTGGAGAAGAGGATGCACTTCACCAACACCAACACCAACATTTCCAACGACAACGACACAATAACAACTGCAACCCAATATCATCATCGTCTGCATCATCATTGGCATCATTAGCAGCAAGTAACAACATTAAAGAGTACGAGTTTGGCCGCGAGGAGTGGTTTGAAGGACAGAATGAGCTGGCGGAGGAAAGCCCAGAGTTTGACCCTCAGCGACTGGGCGATGCGACCAAATACACGATTCAAGTCTGTGATATCCCTTCCAAATCGCGCGTTGAGACTCAGATTAAAGTAAAGATGAACTTTTACCCGCCTCCTGGTGAGAATATGGTTCATTTACCTGCCGACACCATTTCAAAACCAAAACTACAATTAAAAAAGCCTTTCAAGATTAATAATACCACGCTAATGATTGACACAGTGGTGGTCTGCGATACAGACCCCAACCAAAAAGTCAACATGTGCGTTGGGTGTATAAAACGAGAACGAAAACGGGCCTCGCGCAAAAAGGTGCGTTTGCCAGTGGAAGAACAGCATTGGAACCAGGAACGGGCCAAGAAGGTGATTGTGTTTAATTGTAAAGAACTGGTGGAGTTTGGCGATTATGTGGATATGAATGTAAACGGCCAGCATGTCCAAGGCCGCCAAGTCGAACTCCCCATGCGGTTGGCTTGCTACTGCCGACACCACAATGAAAAGAATGGGTTTCGAGCTTTCTTTGTAGCTCGTGATTTTCAAGGAAGAGTGGTTGGACGAGGTAGCACAAGCCCTGTAATGATCACCGACGACCACAAGGCCATCTCACCTCCCAAAGAAGGCGGCATGATGGAAGAGTATTACCACCACCAGCAGCACCCACCGGCCAAAAAACGGAAGAATAGTGAAGACATGCGGTCGTTTGATATGTATTATGGACAGGAGGCTGTGAATATACCACTGCCACCTCCCCCGCCGCCACCACCACCACTACCACTACCACAGCATTTTTCCGCATTCCCTCCTCCTCCGCCGCCGCCGCCGCCACCACCACCACCACCGCAGGGGTTTCATATCCCAGCAGGTGCTTCCGCGAACAGTGCGGCTCCCGTATCAGTTCCACCTCCACCACCACCACCTCCATCACAATCGTACCATCCACAACGGAATTGGTCGCGGTCTAGCATTTCGTCATCATCGGCGGGGGTTTTATCACCGCCGTTTTCAGGGTCCAGCACGGCTGCCACTTCGCCGCAATCATCGAGTGAAAAGCCGCCGAGTTTGGAAGCTTTCATGTTTCGGTCCTTACCAGACGACCCTCCGCTTGCTACCTATACTAATGACGTTACGTCTCCGTCTATTCACCGTATAATCCCAGCTAATGGAACTGTGCGTGGCGGGATTGAGGTGACGTTGTTGGGAAATGGGTTTGGGCATGGGCTGGAGATTATGTTTGGGGACGTCAAGGCGTTAAACACGCAGTGCTGGAACGAGACCACGCTTGTGGCGATTCTGCCGCCTTGTTCGCAGCCTGGTCCTGTTGTGGTGTCGTTTGAAGGTATGGAGCCTGCCCCAGCGTCTAACGATACATGTATTTTCACATATGTGGATGATACAGATCGGCAGCTGATTGAGCTAGCGCTTCAAGTCGTGGGGTTGAAGATGAATGGCAAGCTACAGGATGCGCGGGATATTGCCCGTCGGATTATTGGCGATACGTCTGTCAATAGCGAGCAGCTTGCCCAGAGGCTAACCAACGGCGGGTCATCAACCCAGCGTATGGACACTTTGGTGGTTATGAAGCTTGTTGATTTTTGCGATATTGAAGATTTTGGCAAGTACTGGCCTGATTATAACCTTGTGAATAAACAAGGCCAGGCCATGCTGCATTTGGCGGCGTCGCTGGGTTTGGTTGATTTGTGCGAGGCGTTGGTTGACCGTGGCGCCAATGTTGATATTAGAGACAAGTCTGGCATGTTGCCGCTTCACTTTGCATGCATGAATGGGCATACCGAACTTGTTGACATTTTGGTTCAAGATCCTCAAGAGCTTTATACTGGCCGGCTGGGTGACGACGCACTGACGCCGCTTGATTTGTTGTGTGATGATGAATTACACACAAAAAGGTTGATTATGCACCGATATCAAGAGCCGGAGGTTGATGAGAGTAATGAAGAGGCCATTGTCCGTGCAGCGTCTAGAGAGCAGTACGTGACTGATTTGGGCATGTCGCGCATTTCGCATTATTTCACAGACCTGCGTGATCAGTGGAACAAGATGATGTCTACAAACACTACCGGCAATAACAATGCTCCTCCACCTGCATATGACGAAATCTTCCCGCAAGGTTCAAACACACCTGTCGATTATAGCGCCGCCGTGATTGAAGACGAGCCGGTCGAGCAAACTGCTACTAGTAGCAACACCTCGGAAAAGCCCAAACCGGCTCAACAAGAAACGACGTGGCAAGACACTCGCAAGCAGCTGAATAACGACCGTATGTTGTTCTTTTTCTGGCTGCCAGTGCTGGTGTTTACGCTAATGTGGATGGGCATGAAGGCTGTAGCGTACATGAACCAGGTGGAAGCCCATGGGTTGTATGAACGTGTTGTGGCATTGGGAAAGAGCATTACGGGTATCAAGAGTCAGTTCACTGCTGGTCATTAGAGAGCTGGCTCCTTTCAATTTTTTTTTTTTTTTTTTTTTTTTTTTGTTAAAAAAATTCTTTTTATTACAAAAAAACTATTTAAAACGTCCAATGTATGCATGTATAGAGTCCAAACCAAAAACCAAAAACAGAAGAAGAAGAAGAACCTAGTATTATTTAAAGCAAGCCGCAAACCAATAGGGATACAACAAGTAGCAAATAGAAAGAGGAAAGTGGAGGAGGTTAACAATTGTGCGGCTGGTTCTCTCGCGTCCGCCCAATTATACGCTCATCAAAAGCTTCTAGAACTTGCATGTACTCTAGCCCTATATTATCTTTTATAGGAATAACTATATATATAACATGTCGATGGTGTGGGGTAATAATAGTTCGCATATAGCTATATAGCGCTCTCGACCAGTTTTATTAAATGCTATTAAATCGCTGGAGTTGCCCGAAAAGAAACGTTGTTTAGTGCAAACAGTTAAGGAGTTAGAAGGAGACAGGGGGGGCGCCAACCTTCTTGTAAATCTCCTCGAGTGACCATATACTTCATAGTCTTGGGTCATAAGATTTTATATACACCATCACATATATTCGAGGTTCTATTATTATATTACAACAAGACCGGTTCAAACTCAGCCAAGATATTATCAACACCCATGATAACTCTGCGTGAAGAAATTAGCTGCAGTTCAGAGTTTTTCATAGCTTCTGGGTCGCCTTTAATCCCCTGCTGGCTCACATTATGCTTCTTTTTATACTCCATGGTGCTTACGAGTACTGAATGGACAATGGCTAGGGAATCCCGCATGGCGTCACGCAGAGGCAGGTCAGACGTGTCATCTTTACTATACTTGCAAAACCCATCGACCATCAGAGCTGCAAACAAATCACCAGTTCCCGTAAAGTACGAGTCCAACGCGCTATACTCAAAATACACTGCCTGTTTCCCTCTCGTTGAGCCGATTGACATGAGCTTGTCCGAGTATGGTAGCTGAACCGACGAGAGCACAATGTTTTCAACCTTGTACTCGGTATGCAGGAATTCCAGCGCCTTGTTGATATTTTCCCGCGAGTCGAGCTTGTACTGGTAATCGCACAGAATCTCCGCTTCAAAGGCGTTGGGGGTGATTAACGAGACGTGGCCGGTTTTGAGAATATCCTTGTATACGGGAATGACCCCCTCGCTAACGTACAATTGTCCATTGTCGCCCATCACCGGATCAAGTAACCACATGGCATCTGGGAAGCGAGTCTTAATGTCCTGGCCAATCTCGCCAATCACTTTTAGGGCTTCTGCGGAGGGTACATAGCCAGTGAGCAGCGCATTGTAAATGAAGCCCTTGTCTTTGAGCCCGTTGTAAGTGTCCTGGATCTGTTCCGCAGTGGCTTTACTCCCAGTCCATGAGCCATACCCAGTGTTGTTGGAGAGCTGGACTGTGTTCACCACATCCACATCCCATCCTCGTAGCTGGAGCGGGAACACCGCCGCTCGGTTGCCTACGTATCCGTGCGAAACGTGCGATTGGACTGATAAACAGTTCATTTTTCTAGCCTTTTTTTTTTTTGTTGGTGTCGTTAAAAAGTGAATTGGCGAGCGAGCGCGCTGGCTCCCAATATGTGTTTTGGCCTTGTAGCGTGCGTATACAGCATTCGGCTTGAACCGTATTTGGTGGGTACAACGACAGCACCTATAATTGGACATGAAACATGGTCTTTAGCGAGTACACTGTGCGAACCGAACAATCTCATTGGCAAAATTAGAACGACTGGTCCAGAAAAGGCCGCACGGTGCGGCTTTTAATAAGCGCGCGCTGACTATTGCATATGTTACTAGAGCTCGTGAGTATTGAGAACTGCGGATTGATTCATACCCAACACTTACCCTGCTACCCATGGAGCTAGTGAAACGGCATTGTTATACCACACACGCACACACACAAACACGCCAGAACGGCTCATTCGGGTATGGCCGGGGGCCCGCGTGTTCCCAACAGCGCTTCTCTCTTTTTTTGTTGTATTTTTTCTTCTCCTTTCTCAACAGCACAAAAAAACAACAACAAAGACTACGCGCTGTATAAAAAGACATGACGACACAGCAGCTGAATGTAGAATACCCGGTATTCGCAGCACGGTTCAAAGACGAGACGACGGTGGTAGTCGGCGGCGGCGGTGGCGAGGGTCGGCATGGTATTAAAAACAAGATTAGCGTGATCAACGTTTCACCGCAGGGTCTAACCATAGACTCTGAAATCATTCTCCCCGACGGCGAAGATTGTATAATGAGCATGGATATGGTTCCTCACCAAGACACTGTATACGCCGGTGCCAACCGCTCGACCTCACAGATTGAAGATGGCGGGAAGAATGACCACCTGCGGGTGTTCAACCTACAGGAACAGCGCGAGAAGAAGACACAGTCAGTGATTGACATGACGGTAGCAGAGATTAAAGAAGGAGTGTTTCAGAACTGCACCTGTGTCTACAATAACCTTCTTGCTCTAACATCGTCCAAGTTAAAACCTACCCTCCACGTGCTAAACACGCGCTCGTTGAAGACAAAATGGAAAGCAAATCTCGACTCGGAAGTTAATGACCTCCAATTCTCCCCATCCGGGAAACGGCTCATGTGCGTGACGAAACAAGAAATTGTGCTGTTTGATGCCGCAACGGGGAAGGTTGTGGAGCGAATGTCTGATACTAGAGGGTCAATTGCAAAGGCCAGGTTCACAAACGACGAGGAGGATATAGTCGCCGCCGTCAATCTTCCGCGGGGGGCCGGCGCCGAGCTTGTCCTGTACAATGACTATAACGTGGTTGCGACTCAGAAACTCGCCAAGGTCAAGATCACCGCGCTGGATGCCAGTGAAAAGTTTATCGGGGTGGGGACAAGTGATTTGTCTATTCTACTATATAGCAATTCGCTAGCCTCGCGCGTGAAGGAGTTTAAACAGGTGCACGGGTTTGCAATCACGGATTTGGTGTTTTCGGAGGATGAGCAGCTGCTAGTTTCGACATCGGCTGATAATACCGTCAATGCCGTGTTTATGCCGGCTGACGGCGAGTTTCACACTCATGGCGAAACTCTAGTGTGGATTCTAATCTCACTTTTGCTGGTTGCTTTCACTGCGTTTGTGTTTCAATTTATGGTTAAACGGCAAATGATGGATGAACTATGGCCGCGGCTTGATGAGCGGTTGAAACGGACCGAACAGAGCTTTAAAAACAAGATCAAGGACCTTTGATACTGCTCCTTTCTTTTTTTTTTTACATAAAGTTTTTATTATTATTATTATTATTCCTGCTAGCCTTGGCCTGCTGGATCAGGTTGTTGAACAAGTCGCGGTGCTCGCGCGTCCACTCTGCGGTGTCGATTTTCTCCTCATTGTTGCGCTTTGTTTGTCGGGTATTTTGTTCCATGGTTCGTTCCCATTGTTTGAGCTGGTCTAGCAAGACGCGTTTGGGGGTTGGTGATTTGGAGTCTGCATTTGCGTTCCATAGCGTGACCCATTCCGTATGCCGGTCCTGCAGCTGTTGTTTGCTGCCGTGGGTTGGGATGCTGAGCTTTTGTAGCGTATTTCGGAGGTCCTGCTCCTTGTACATGTTATATGCAATGAAGGGAAGTTTTTGAGTCAGGTCGAGTTTGGATTCGCGTTTTTGAAAGAATGATGAGCTGGGTTTTGGTGGCGCGGATAGGCATGACGCGATATGGGTCGTCTCAATGGTCTGAATCTTCATCCACTTTTGACAAATCGGACACTGGCCCATGGACGGGTCAGTTTCATGCGGCGTTTGCTGCTGTTGTTGTTGTTTTTCTGGCGGCGGCGTGTCAGTGTGGAGTATCTCCACCACATCGTCGTCCTCGCTGTCACTAATCTCCTCAACCTCGTGTTGATCCAGTTTGCGGCGTTTATTCGGTATTGAAGGCGCGGTTAGTAGCTCGAGCAGCTGTGATCGTTGCGAACGGTACGTCTCGACTAGCTCCTCCATCACGATATTCTTCCTTAGAGCGCTGGTTTGTAGCGCAACCCGGCAGACTGGGCATTTGTTGTCGGCGTTTAGCGAACTTCGTATGCAGAGCGAGCAGAAAGTGTGGCAACAAGATGTTAGTACCGGTGCCGTCATTAAGTCTTTGCAGATGTGGCAGGTCAGTGTAGTTTCTATTGCGGATAGGAAAGGTGCTCGTGTTTGCTTCCAGTCACTAGGGTCAGTGATGAAGTCTCGATCCGCCATCTTTTTTTTTTGTCGTTGTCGTTGTTGTGAAGAAAAAAAGTGAGGGAAAAAAATTGGGGACGAAAAAAAAAAAAGCCCATTAACACGCTTTTTTGCGTTTTTGGCCCGTCCTTTGCATTATATAGATGAATAATCGTCCAATGAGCTTGTTAATAAACATGGTTCGACGTACATGTTGCAACGGATTCAGTCTGTAATTATAATATACACAACGTCGGGGAGACGGTATCGTTCTTGCTAGGTTATACACTACTTGTAAACGGAGCGATGAAGATGCGGCTTAGGTACCGATCGGGAGGAGCCGCGGGCGACCACACCCACAAAAAAAAAAATTTAGGCTATTCCCAACCAAACAAAGGTTTCACACACCCACCCACACACCCACACACCACAATATATTTTCCATAAAATTCACATGCAACGACAATGCTGGAACTGTCAGATTGTATAACCGACGATAGGGTTGACGGCGGTGAAGAGAGTACCAAAACACCCACCCCCAGCGAAACTGAGCATGCTAGCCGGCATGTTCCGCTCCCTTACCTTGACGACTCGGACGGGTATAACACCAATGACGACGAGTCCGAGCACCTTCTCCTCCCTACGCCGGCCACCCACGTCACCACGCGGAACCGACGATCCAGCTCGTTAATCTCGCTCCAAACAATCAACTTTACCATAAACAAGATCAAAACCGAGATCACAGACCGGTACCACAAGTACAACGATCTGATACGCCACAACCGACGTGCCCCGCCAATGAAAACAGACGAGATTTACTACTCTGTTTTTAAGGAAATGCCCGGGTACACTGCTATTACTACTGACCTGGGATCGGCAAACCTACAAGGAAGCGACGAGTTTGCTGCCCTGGTGGCCACGGCTCGCCGCAACATTGACTCAAACCGTCCCAAACGCATCCCTAGTGGCAGCTCAGGTAGCTACTTTATCCACGACAGTACAGGCAAGAAGATTGCCGTGTTTAAGCCGAAAGATGAAGAGCCATACGGGCCGCTGTCGCCCAAATGGACGAAATGGCTGCACAGAAACCTTTTCCCGTGTTTTTTTGGTCGGAGTTGCCTCATCCCCAACAATGGGTACATATGCGAGGCTGCGGCGTCGTTACTAGACCGCCAGCTACAAACGTTTATCGTGCCGTACACGGACACGGTCGCTTTGAAAAGCCGCAAGTTTTATTACGGGTCGTGGTTCAACCAGGCCGTGACTGATAAAGTGGGCAGTTTTCAGACTTTTTTGAACGGGTACGTACAAGCAGACGAGTTTTTCCACAAGTTCCCTCTGCCGGATACGAGATTGGTTGGGAATTATACAGACTGGCTACGGTTTGAGTGGACGGCGCCGGTGCTCCAGCAGTTCCAGGAGGAGCTTGAGAAACTGGTGATTGTGGACTACCTCATGCGGAATACGGACCGCGGGCTGGATAATTGGATGATCAAGTTGGAATGGGACGAGGAAAGTAGACTGCCGCGATTGAAGATTGGCGCGATTGATTCGGGATTGGCGTTCCCGTGGAAACATCCCGATGATTGGCGATCGTACCCGTTTGGCTGGCTCTTTTTACCCGCCTCAATCATTGGACAGCCCTTCTCCCAAAAAACAAAGGACCATTTCCTCCCATTGCTGTTGTCAAGCGATTGGTGGCGGCAGACCGCAAAGGTGATGAAGGAAATGTTCCAGCGAGATGAAGAGTTTAAAGAGCGCATGTGGAAAAAACAATGGGCATTGATCAAGGGCCAGGCTTTTAACGTGGTGGAGACGTTGCGCACTTCTGACCAAGGCCCATTGGAGCTGGCGAGGAGGCAGCAGGTGATGGTGTGGGATGATGAGATGGAAGTGCCGAATAGACTACCCGCAATGGAAGCCGCTATAAATACCCCAATGACGAGCATCACCGAGAATGAGAATGAAAACGAGCACGAGCACGATAACCATCTATCCTCATTCCCCGAGATTGACGACAATCGAGATGGTGATAGCGATGACCCCCGATCTAAACAGTCAAGTAGACAGCGTGGATCCGTCCTCTTGCAACAGAGATACCGCGAGCTGGAAGAAAACAACACCACCGCCAACAGCTCATCTTTGACAATATTCAACGAGCTAATCAACGAACACAACGACCACCACACCAACAACGGGAATGCAATCAACAACGTGGGGTTCAGCTACGCCGAGGATGCAGCCACGCTGGGCGGGGCAGCCACTCGACAAGTTATCGTGGAGCGGCTTCAAACCGTCAAATCTAGAAAACCAGTCTTTACATGGTGCTGAAAATTCAAACTACTACTGTAGTAATAAATAATGATATAAAAATGAGAAAGTTATGCATATAATAGAAGCGCTTAAATGACAGCCCGGGACAGCTCGCCTCCGTGCCGCCACGCTGCTGCAATAAAGTCAACCAACATGTGCCATTTATTCACCGCAGCGTAGCATATACAGCTGGCGTGGAAGACGAGCGAAGTGCCGAGTAGTGATATGATGACCAATTGGGTCAATGCTTGCGAAAACTGATCCGGGAATAGAGCCATTGCCCCTAATACCGCCGCCGCCGCTGTCAATGCTAACAATGCCTGCTGGTGGTTGCTGAACAGCTGCAGATTGTTGGATGTAATGAATGCATGCTTGATATTTTGTGTCAGACTTCTTGATCGTGGCCGTGATGCTGGCATCTTTTTTCTTTCTTCGTCTCCTACAAGCCGTGGTTGTCTTAAAAGGTGAGCGCTGTATTCAATTCCCTGTTTTTATAATGCAAACAAATGATTTCCTTTGTACTGAAGAACAAGGTGGTGGGGAAAGACAACAAGAAGAAGAAGAAGAAGAAGGAAACGGCAATTTATTTATAGCGGGCGGCCTGGGGCGGGGCGAAAACCGTTAGCCTTGAATTATTATTATTATTATATAACCCATATGCTTGTTGGGATATTTTGCGTAAGCGCTTAATTAATTGAGGGTAATTAAGATATCAATATGGTACGACGCTATTTTCCGTTATAAATTTGGAAAATATTTTCTTTTAATGTACCAGGAGCCAGTCTATGGAACTGTGCTCGGACAATTTAATTCGTTTGCATAGAAATACACCCTAATCTTAAAAGCATCTGATCTCGTTGTTAATTAGCTAGCTAGCGCTTACAGCTGAGGCATTTTCTTTCTTTCTTTTATTGCTGTGGCTGGTTACCTCCCAGCTTACCTAAGCCGGGAAAAAAGGCCGATCGATCTATGCCGAGGGGCCGACCCGCCCTATATGAGCGAACCCGGTTTGGTACAGCACGCGTGGTTGCTGATGATTCATTGCATTGCTGGCTGGGGGGGGGGGGGGATCGATACATGAATTCGGTTTATGCGGCTCGTCGTAGGAGAGGTAGTGCGGCTCAGTAAATGATGAGTCTTGTAGGTAAAGGCGTTTCTGAAAACCTCGTCTAGTGCCAGTTTAACAAGTCGTCATCAGCAGGATCACGTCGCTGTAACTTTCGTCAACAATCGACAGGAATCCGACCGTCTCCGCTCCGAGATTAAATAACGACCAATCGGCTGGGACCCTTCTACGTACCTAATTCAAACGTAAAGAGACTGGCTTCGGCAAATGGCCATTGATTTTATAGACAGTTTACATGATGCGGCTCAAACCTCCTTCAGGGTTCGAATCCGGCTTGCGCGTCTCTCGTTCCCGCCGCTCCGAACCAATCACAATTGAGATATAAAAAAATACAACCTCCCAAAAGCGATACTGTGCAAATTTTGTCTACACTTGTTGTTTTTACATTCCTCCTTTCAAGGCACACAAAACAAAAAAAGAATGAGCGGCGGTCCACAACCAGTGTTCAAGAAATACACATCGGCATCAAAGGGTGTATGGGAGAAGCTGCGACAATGGCTGACCATGGTGCCTAACCGATCCACAGGTAACCCGGTTGTGCCATACTATCGAATGCCAACGCCAGGGTCGCGACCAGAAGCATCTGGCTACGCTGACCCATATACAGTGCCAGCCGGTGATATCGCCGACAGCCCTTACTATAAACGAGACCATCGACGAAACTACCCACAAACCTCCCATTACGACCAATCCAAGATTGCCGGTCTATTGTCTTATGGCAATGCTTCGGCCCCACGAATCCCAGACGGCGCACAAGGTACACAAGCACTAGCAGCTGTCGAATCGGGCCAACTGAGCCTGATTGACACAATCAACCAGCTGCCAAACAGCGTTGTAATGGGCGAGGTGCTGAATAAGGACGGCCTGCCTCCAATGGCGCCAACCTTTCGACCAAAAGTGTGGAAGATCACCCCCGAGTCCGAGTCGGGAATGTATGACGAGACTTACCCAGTGAGAACCTTCACCTAGTTTTTTATTATATATTTACTCGGCTTGTAACTATAAATATCCACACAAAAAAAAGTTTGCATAAATCTCTCTCCATCCTCACTCACTCACTCACTCAAAAAAAAACAAAAAAATGTCTGTACACTCCACCTCTCAATCCTCTTTTGACAAGAACCATCAATTGTACGATCAAGTTCGGCCTGATTTCCAGCCTCGAGCTGTTGAACAATTGCTTGAAGATTTGGACTTGCCAGAGACTGCTACTGTGGTTGAACTTGCGTCGGGTACTGGCAAGTTCACCAAGTCCATTGCCAAGAAGGTGGACAGTGGGTGGAATATTACCGCGGTCGAGCCTTCCCAGGGCATGATTGACTCGTTCAAGCTCAACTTCCCATCCATTCCTTGTGTCAAAGGCAGCTCCTACTTGCTACCATTCCAGGATCAATCTGTCGATGCCATTTTCATTGCCCAAGCTTTCCACTGGTTTGCTGATGCAAAGTCGGTGGCCGAATTCGCGCGGGTCTTGAAACCGGCGGGGAAGTTGGCGTTGATTTGGAATTACGAGTGTGAGGACGGGTCCGAGTCGGCCTGGCAGCGGGGTACGCAGGACTACATTTGGCAATTTAATGTGAATGTGCCGCAATACCAGAAAATGAAATGGCCTGATGCGTTTGGAACGGACTGCGGATTTGTATTGCCTTATCAGGAACGCCACTTTAAATGGGAGCAAAAATACAATAAGGAACAAATTTGGCCATACTGGCAGTCTCGGTCTTATATTACCCATCTCGACACTGAAAAGCAAAAGGAGGTGGAACAAACCATGAACAAGATTTTGGAAGATAACGTCAAGCCGGAAGATTTTGATGCAGACGGGAAGATTACTGCTCGTCGAGGTGTTCACACTGTCATCTATAACCGTAAGTAGGTTTAAAACTGTATACATACTGGGACTATTAGAATATTACAAGTGGCGAGCTTTTCCGCATTGTGCGCGAGGGGGGATTTTAAGCAATTGTAGATCAATGGTGAAGAAAAAAAAACACGCCACTTTGAATTCCTCAACAATTAATAAGAAAAAAAGTGGGGTCGTAATCAGGCGCTTATCCCTAGGCTGGGGCTTGCGCATTGCGTGCTTACAAAGTCACTGTGCGGCTCGCGGTCGGGCCCCCGGCCGGTAATTAAAGGATCTTCGGATCTTCTCCGATGAGTTGTGCGCGTAATAAAACTCTGACGGAATATAACCCTACATCATTGTTTAACAAAGTCTGTTCAAAAAAATCTTTTGTTCTATCTATCTATCGTTAATATATATGCAAAAAAAATGGGTTAGAGGGGAGGTTTTTGTATAACATGCATATGCCACAGTAATAAATAAATGATGGCCACTAAACCTTCATATAATAAACCATTCGTTTCCAAAACCCTGGCATCTTGAATTCACTCAACTCTAGCTCCTTCTCATCATCAGAAGACAAGGATGAAGACCGACTGAGGGCCAACTTCTTTTGTTGTTCAGCAATCAAGACACTCTTGACCTGGCCTTGTCGGCTAAACGCCAGAGCGAGACCACCAACTGCAAAACACAAGCCGGTAAAAACCTGGCAGTACAAGAATGGCTTGGCTAGCGAATCATCAGTGAGCTTTTGCACGATTGGTTCACCAAATACACAAGCAATACCCATAACCATCCAAGCAGCAGCCAGTAGAGATGGCAAGTGATCTAGCCCCACCAACTCGGCAGCCAATGGTGGGATCGCCACAGTCGTACCAGACACCTGGGTACCTGCCAACAATGCTAGAGCAATAGCAGTAGCATAGTTATCGCATGGAATCCACATGGCAAAACACAGAATAATGGAGGTGACGCACGAAAAGAGCGTAAAGTTGAAGCGGCCAAATTTGTCCATGAGAATACCCAGGAATGGCCGACCAACCACCACACCAGCATTGAGGATAGCACCAACCGCGGCACCTTGTTCATTGTTTAGACCAATGGTGGTAGAGTAATGTGACATGGAAAATAGAAAGATTTCATAACCCATCATGGTCAAAAACCCCCAAAATAGCAGAGTGTAAATCTCAATCTTGTTAAACGCCTTCTTGTCCAAAAAGTCCATCTTTGGGTGCTCAATATCGTCTCGAGTCTTGACAAAGAATGAACATACCACGCACACTGCAAAGCACATTAGCCCGCAGATTCGCTGAATCCACTCAATAGACAGATAGTCGACCATTCGCTGCACCGAAAGAGAAAAGATAATACCACCCATACCAGTACCACTCGTGGCAATACCAATCGCCAATGCTCGGTGCTTGCTAAACCATTGTGGGAGAATTGCTTGCGGAGGGAAAAACACCATACCGAGACCGATACCTTGGAAAATACCTTGGGAAAGTAGTAGCTGCCAGTATTCCTTTGTAAATGACGCGCAGACTAGACCTAGACATTGAAACGTGGTCCCGACAATGATGGTGGGCCGGACACCAATATACTTGACAATTGTGGTGATAAATGGAGACATAAACAGACCAAAGCCAAAAGTAAGTCCGCCAATGAATGCAAAGTCAATGCTGGTAGCACCGTGGTACTTGTCGGTTTCAATATAAATGTTCAAAAACACACCAAAAGAAGAATTAATACCCCACGAAAAAGTGTTGATCAAAAACGCGGCAGCAGCCACGACCCAACCGTACCCACCATCTGGGAAATATGGTTCCTCTTCCTCGTCGCTGTCATTTTTGGTGCTAGTTGGCTTAATAGAAGCAGTCTTTTCTGGTTCATCGAGTCGCACTGATAGATGTGAACCAGCATCCAAGCTATCACTGTGTTGTAGATTGTTGTTGTTCTTGATAGTGCTCTTTGTCGAAGAGGCATTCGATTCTGAAAAGTTTCTTGTTTTAGGATCCATTGATGAAAAAATGTTTAAATGATATGGAAAGAGAAAATAAAAGGAAGAAAACCATGTCTATTTATCTAAACCTGGGTTTGCTTTTTTTTTTTTTTTTTTGGGATTTAGAGTTGAGACGTAAATAATTGCTTTTACCGTTTTCCTAATCATACAGGGTAGAAATAGCGCTTGAGAGCTGGAATATTAGACAGAGTAGGGTACTAATTTTGTATGCCCGCAAAAAAGTTACAAAACGGTGCATATAGTCATCGGTTACCTAAGCTTTGTTCTTTGTTCTTTGTTGGTATAGAAGGTCTACCGGCCATGCACGTGATTATGTAATTATGTAATCGAATACCGGACCGGAACAGGCTTTTGTTCCCAAACCGGCAATTATAAGCCTGTGGAATACTTTCCTATTACATCCCAGGTTAGCAGTTTTTGGGCGTATGTCCCATCAAAAAAAAGGGATATATGGTAGATCTGAATTCAGATCTTAGACGTTATTAACAGACAAGAACAGGGTCCATTTGAGATTTGAGCGTGACCCAAGCTTCTAGTGTGTTACTAGAATGAAAAAAAAATTGGGCGGAGTAAGGGACAAGACGACCAGCTGCTCTAGGTGTTACCGTAGACGGACTGTTGGTATTTCGGACCTATTGCAGACCTTGATATTTTGAGGAACCTAAATTGTCTCGAGCTATTGCAAATATTTATAATCGTCCATGCGTAGAACGATTCAGACTGTCCGCGTTTTGATGTTTGGACGTAGGTCTAACTGTATTGTAGATACTAACGCGTATGGAGTCTTAAATGGTGGTGGCGGCGCGCGCGACCTCCCCCTTGATTCTCCCAACCACTCTTTTTTTGACCCTTTTTTTTTCCCTCGACGTCTCCGTTAGCCTCCGATTTTAAGTCTCTCCACTCCACTTTTTTATTTTTTTTCCCTATATACTCCAAAAAAAAAATGGGTTCAGAAGACAAGCTGTCCAAACCAGGACAGACGTTGATGAAGGTATGTCAATTGAAGGGTGCATTGACCCGCCCTTCACTCCCATTCGATTATTTCTATACTAACGCGTCATGTCATTACCAAAGATCAATGGGCTGTGGGTTTCATATGCCCATACGATATTCGCTAGTTTGGCGTTTTTGGGGGCGTTTGTAGTCGGGGTCGCCTTGCATTACAAGAAGATTGTACAGAACGAGCATTTTGGGTATCCTGATGAATGGTTCCCAAGCGTGAGTGCGACAATTGGCGACCGGTACCCGGAACGGTCGGTATTCCAGCTGTTTATTGCCATGACTGCCGGGCCTAGATTTGCCCTTGTGTTTTTCACTTACTTGCTAACCACCACTCCAAACTCGGTTCTACCAAAAATGTTGGCGGTAAGCGGCGTGTTGCGGACCTTGACATGCGGTGGGTGGACGTATATCACGTCCACGGATGATCACGACTGGCACGACATTTTCATGATCAGTTATATGCTCCTGACAATACCGTGGACCGTGTTGCGTATCAAGTTGACCCCACCAAAGGACACGCAGGTTTTAAAATACCGAAAAATTACCGCGTATGCGTTTTTTGGCTCCATTGTGCCGTTGATTTATTTCTTCATCCAACACAAGGTCCACAAGATTGCTGGTGCGTATACCACATATGCGTTTTTTGAATGGGCACTAATCATTTTTGATTTGTCGTTTGATGCATGCACTTGTTTGGATTTCTCATCGTTGGAGGTTCGTATTATTGATACTAAAGGAGTAACCAACGCAACTCAGTTTGTGCCAACTGAGAACAAGACTGGTAAGAGAAAGCATCACGGGTTCAGCGCGTACCAATTTGTCATTTCCACTCTATATTACTTTGTGTTTTGGTCGGTGTGGACCGCGCTTCCGTTGTTAATTTGGTACTTTCCGCTGTGGTATATGGGTATCAGCGGGTATGAAGCCTTGCTGCTTTCAATTACCGCGCCACTGCTCCTTTTCATTCCACAGCTGAGATCAATGTTTGCGTATTGTTACCAGCTCCCTCTTGTTTGTGTGTCGATTGGTGTCATGTCGTATTGGGCTCACAAGCCTACCGTGCGGCTTGAACTGGTCGGAGTTGCCGCGGCGTGTGCGGCGGTCGGCCTTGCTATCCAATTTTGGGGCATTTCTTCTCGACCAGCAGCCGGGTTGCACCGAGGCACAACCTTTTCACTCGGGCTTATCCTCTCCTCCATTGCCAAGTTTGCATTCTTCACCAATAATCCAATCTGGCCGATTATGCATGAAGATAATGGTGGGTGGAACAAGACTGGTATTGTGCTAGCTGTTGTAGTCGGGTTGTTCTGCAGCCGTTTGCAATACTCCAATAGCCAACCGGCATCGATTGCAGGTCCAAAGGAGAGTGGTGTCGGTGCGGCGTTTGGTCTAGGCGGGGTCATGTTTGCACTACATACTTTGCTAAGCGATTCCACCACCATGACTTTGTGGGTTTGGGATGGGTATCCAGTTAAAGGTCCGTTGCCAGTTCCGCATGGTGTGTTGACTATTGCCGCAATGTGTTTGGGGTGTTATTTGGGCGTTGTGCGAAAGGACACGGTGACAAAGTTTCCATTTTATATTGCTGCGTGTGCTGGGTCTGCCGTCCTTTACTTTTATGATGGGTGGGCTGGCTATGTTGGTGGGTTGGTCTTGGCTACTCATCTTGTGGCCATCACCCCTGCTATTTTGGAATCTGCCGGCCGTCACAACCCAGGGGTTGGGTTTGGTCTCGGTATGTTGGTGCTAGTGCTGCTGTACCTGGCTCATGTGTGGATTGTGGCGTATGCGTTTGTCCCAGGTGGTCCATTGCTGCGAGAACGAAGCGATGTGGTGCTTATCATGCAGCAAGTCTGTATTGGTCTAGGCATTTATGCGGTCAACAAGATTAAGACATCACCAATCAACAACCCAATCAACGTTAACACCAACTCCATTTCGTTGATGCGTAAGATTAAGAACCAGACTTTGTATGCAGTGACCATTCTACTGGCCTTGTCATGTGCGATTGGTTTCAAGCGGTTCCACCGAGACGACCCACGGCCGTACCACCCAGAAGACAATGTCATGACGGCAGGTATCTGGACTGTGCACTTTGGTCTAGACAATGACATGTGGGCGTCCGAGACACGAATGAGAAATGTGATCAACGAGCTTGAGGTTGATGTTATTGGGTTCTTGGAGTCGGATACTCAGCGGGCTATTATGGGCCACCGTGACTTGACCCAGCAGATTGCCGAGGAGCTTGGTTACTATGCCGACTTTGGCCCAGGACCAAACAAGCACACTTGGGGCGCGGCATTGTTGAGCAAGTTTCCTATTCTAAACTCCACCCATCACTTGTTGCCAAGTCCGGTTGGTGAATTGGCGCCGGCCATTCACGCCACCTTGGACGTGTATGGCAAGAATGTTGATGTGGTGGTGTTCCACTCTGGTCAGGAAGAAGATGTGGAGGACCGGCGGTTGCAGAGTTTGGGCGTGGCTGATATCATGGCCTCATCTTCAAACCCGCTGGTTTTGTTGTCGTATTTGGTCACCAAGCCGCTGCAGGGCAACTACCATACTTATGTTAGTGAGCATTCTGGTATGCACGATATCGACGCGACTGATTGGGACCGATGGTGTCAGTACATTTTGTACAAGGACATTAAACGGATTGGCTATGCCCGGGTGTCTCGAAGCACCATCACTGATACCGAAATCCAAGTTGGCAAGTTTGTGGTTGGTGATGGCGATGACGTATCCACCAATGACCGAATTCACGAGTCTCAAGTGCCAAAGGGTAGACAATTCCCGCAGCTGTTTAGAAATGGCGGCGTGAGAGGTCATTATTACCACGTATTGGATAATGAGCCTAGATATTATGCTTAGGGGAGAACTAAGAATTTGTATTAATATCAATCTTATCAAAAATATAGAGAGAGAGCGTGTGTGTGTGCGGCTCAGCTATACGGAAACAGTATCCGCCCTTTCCGTTACAAACAATGACAGTTGGATAAAGAAATGGCAAGCCTGAAACTAGTTGCACCAGCGCCAGCTGTTTGTGGTGGTGCCGTGGGTAAAACAGGCATGTGTTGAAAGCTATAAACCTAACCTATAGACGCATGCCCAAGACCTCAATTGAGTAGCAATCCACACCACAACTTTCTTTACCTCTTTCTTAAAACCCAGTGGTCGAGCCCTCGGCTCTAGTTAGTGTAGTCTAAACACCAGTAAATTTAGCTAAATTATGATTCCCAATTCCTAACTATATCTAAACAAACACTCGAGACACTGCCATGATGCAGCACCTATAGCCCCCCAAACCTCATGTATCTGAAACACTGCATGTTGATTGGGAGGAATGGAGATTGATTGCCGCGATAAAAAAATATTGCGCCTTTTTTTTTTTGCGCACCGCAGAAATTTCCCACTCCTTAAATTTAGGCGGTATTTTATATCACACCATTATAACCCTGCACAAAAAGTACCCGCCTGCCTGTTTGTAACTCAAAGCCAAGCCAAAACCCGCCCCTCACTCTCTCAACTCCAAAAAATAAAAAATTAAAACAAAATTTTCACTTCTTGACTCCAACAACAACTCCAACCAAACACTATAGACACCCCAAAAACACACACACAAACACACAAACACTATGAATCTTGTCGCCAAACTGAGTCGACAGGTTTGTGTTTTGTCCACTATTGCGGCGTTGCTGCTTGCTCTTACCAGCAATGCGCACCCGAGTGTGTCGAATCCGTCACCGCTGGTGCTGACTTCCTCAAGCAGCAGTAGCAGCAGCAGCAGCAGTAGTACCACCACACGACCGCCATCAGCTAAGCAAACATGTGGGGTGCCGGCTGTTGACACACACGCGAACAAACTCTGGACAATGATCAAGAGCACATTTAATAGTGGACCGCAGTCTCCATTATTTTTTGAGTTTCTGCACCCAGAAGAAGAGCCAACGTTTGCGGTGGATTTGAGCCAATACGAAGACGAGCAGGTGCTCCAATTCGACATTAGCAACGAGCGGGAGCGGCAAGACTTTGTCCGAGCTACGGAAACACTTGTGCTTGATTTGTGGGCTATTGAAAAGGACTATGCACACGTGCGGATCAATAAACGACGAGTGCGCGATTTGTTACGGCTGCTTTCAAAAGGAATGCGCCACCCATCGCGACGTCATGTTTATATTGAGGATTTGCAACGCAGCGTGCTGGCGTCCATCCCCCTCAGTAGCTACTACCACCACGGCAAGAAGAATCTCTTTTTTGACGAGTACCGCGACTTGGACGAGATTGAAATGTTTTTGCAGCAGACCATCAAGCAAAAACACAGCATTGGCTCCACGTTTGAAAACAACCAAATCAGCGTAGCGACGGTGGGGTCTGGACCGATTGATGTTGTTGTCACTTCTGGTTTACACGCTAGAGAATGGCTAGCCATTAGCTCGTCATTGTATGCGCTTGAGCAGCTGCTCAATGACGAGCGGATCTTATCCCTGGCTACCATCAAGTTTGTACCGGTTGCGAACCCAGACGGATACGCATACACCTGGGCTACGGACCGGCTATGGCGCAAAAACCGGCAACAAACTGGCGTCTCCATGTGTTCGGGTATGGACCTGCATGGCAGCTTGAATTATAACCAAGACGATAAGATGGACCAGGTTGTGGTGACGGCATGTAGCGAATCATTTGCTGGCAAGGAGGAACTACAGGCCGTGGAAGCAAAAGCCATTTCCCAGCTTGTCAAGAAGACTGACGTTTATATCGATTTGAGCTCGTACACGCAGCAATTGGTTGGTTCTCATTGCGACGATCAATTGTCTAGAAAGGTCCGCAAACAGACTGGCCGCGATTATCAAGTGGTGCATACTAGTAATGGTGGTGCTTTTGAGGCTCCAAAAGTTGCATCCTATCAAGTTCGACTACCGGCTCCTGACGGGCACGGCATTTTGGCCCACAAACGGCATATCGAGCCAATGGGGAAGGAAATTACTGAAATTTTGAAAACCATTATTAAAGAGCAAATGTATATAGCCGGGTAAGGTAGGTGAAGGAAGAAGAGAGACGACGAGCTGGTGGGCGTTTTTAAATTATTTATTTTATGAATATGAGTTGATGTGTTTTTTTTCCTTGGGTGTGCGGCGTCACTAACACTATAAGGTTTCCTGGCTGTTCGATGCCCGTGTTAACTCGGGAATAAACTATTTGATATTTAGGCCCCGGTTAGCACGGCAAGTCTTTGTCATCTTCAACGCTTAAATATTTATTTGGGAGAAGTCTTTTTTTTTTTTTCTTGTTATGATTTAAACACCAACGAAAAAAAAAAATCCCTCCCTCCCATGCCACACATTGACAAGTACTTGAACAGGACAGTCCCAGCTCCTCGTTATGACCGCTGGCCACGGTTCATCTCGCATTTCCTAGGGTACCGTGTCCCAAAAGGGGAGTCTGCTACTGCCGCCTCCCCACCGCTATCCAAACCACGCCGAGCCTTCAACGAAGCAATGACCGATTTCTGGATCATGATAGCGTCCTTCGCGGGTATGATTGTCATCATGGTCACGTTCAATTACGGGCCCCGGTTCCAGTATATGAACGTGCCACCGATTGTACCATCCTGGGCGGCCTCGGCGGTGCTCGTATTCAACACTGTAGAGTCTCCGCTGGCCCAGCCCCGCAACTGTTTCTTTGGCACCATGCTCTCATCAATCATTGGCGTATGCCTGACCAAGCTTTTCATGACCAACTCCAATAACGAGCAATACTTGTGGGTTTGCGGAGCACTAAGTGTGGGGGTTGCCTCCGTCGTAATGCGGCTGACAAACTGCATCCACCCACCCGCCGGCGCAGCAGCTCTCATACCCGCAGTGTCGGCAGAATTCCGCAAGCTGGGGTGGTACTACCTCCTTGTCCAACTCCTCTCTGCCGCGCTCATCCTCACAGTCGCATGCTTAATCAACAACATTTCTAGACGATACCCTCTTTACTGGTGGACCCCAAAAGACCTGAGGCGAAACCAGCCGCCGGGGGAGGAAGCACCACCACCTCCGCCCGACGTGGAAAAGAAGCCAGAAATTGTCCACGAGATTAGACTGGGAGCGAGCCATTGGCACGTACCGGATGGTGTCCAGATCAGCCCCGAAGAGGAGCGCATTTTACAAGGCTTGCAACTCCAGCTCACCGGGCTTGACCGTGATAACAACTAATACAAAGCCCGCGCGCGCGGAGGTCCTGCGCCGCACGAAAAATGTTTTAATAAATAAATAAAAAAAAACGATGAAATTAATTAGAATTATAAAAGAATTACAAAACACGTTCCGTTCCTTTCTTTGTTCCAAAAAAGATATAAATAATGTGTAAATTATAGCGCGTGTTGGTTGGTTGGTTGGAAAAAATGAATGGTTTTTTTATTAAACAGGCTTTGGTAAGGCCAGCCCACCGCTACCGGTGATGAACGAGGATTGTTGCTTGTCAGTTGGCTGTTGCGGGTACGACCCGTCCATCGAGTTCCGCTTCGGCTGCACAGACTGCTGCGGGTGTGGTGGTTGTGGTTGCTGTTGTTGTTGTTGCTGCTGCTGGTGGTACAGCTGCGAGGGATGGTGGCTATAATGATGATGGTAAGCGGCGGCGGCGTGTTGGGCATGGTACGGGCTTTGAGATTGGTACAAGGAGTAGTTGTTGATAGTTGGTGGAGTTGATGTAGGCCGAGAAATTAGGTTTGAATTGTTAGTATTGTAGAAATGAGTTGGTGTAGATGTTCGAGATGGGTACGCTGACTGCGTACCTGAGGGTGGAGGTGGAGGCGGTGGTGGAGTTGGTCTCGAAGTGGGCGGAGGCGGCGGCGGCAATTGTTGTTGTTGCTGCTGCTGCTGTTGATACTGCCCATACTCATAATGTTGGTATGAAGCATTGGCAGTGGCATGTGGTTGTTGGTAGTAGGGGTGGTAACGAGGGTCGGATTGAGTACCTGTCGATTGCTGAGGTGGAGGAGGCGGCGGCGGCGGGGGTGCACCAGTCCGTGCTGTGCTCAACTCCTGTTCCAATTGCATGATATACTCGACAGCCTTCTTCAGGATCATTGCCTTGGAATCTTGAGTGCCTCGGCAATACGGAACGCTGTTTTTCAGCAACTGAAACCCACCGTTGATATTCTCTCGCCGTCGCTGCTCAGACAAAATATGAGCATGGCGTCGAGAAGATGAAGATGTCGAGCTTACAGTGGTGGGTGCCATCAATGCAATTGAAGGTTTGGACCCATCCGGTGAATGCCGTTTGGAAGCTGGCTCATCATAATCATCATCATCGTCGCGCGAAGCAGCAGCAGCAGCACGTTTCTTGGAATTTACAGCAGTAGATGATGCACTTTCAGGCGACGGCTCAGGAGATGGCAGTGATCGTGGTCGGCGCGCAGACTCGATCTGGTTCGTATTCGAATAATGTCGATACTCGGCGGTGGCGGTGCCCAGTGGAGAGGTCGGAGTCGGTGGCTCCCGCTTGACCCCGTTTGAAACTAATGTGGGCCTTGCCAATGGAGTGGTAGATGTAGATGTGGTGGTGGTTTGAGGAACATGATGTGGATGTGGATGAGATGCCTGTTCAGCAGTTGAATTAGCCTGTTTAGTTGGCTGGCTTGATACGATATCTTTGAGATCCATAATGTAAAATAATAAAAAAAAAAGAGCGACTGATTAAGGAATGACTAGAAGTTGGTTAAGTTATTGAGGGTTGGAAGATGAAAAGAACGAAAGAATTCACTAAACGGATTAATATAAAAATCTTCAACGAAGAGAGAAGAAAGAAAAAAGAGAAGGAAGGAGGGGGGCATGTCGTTGGTTTTATACCTGTTGGTAAAATAAATAATATTTATATAAAAAAAAAATATATAAAAAAAAAAAAAAAAAAAAAAAAAAACTTGCCATTGCCATTTTGACTGAGAAGAAAAAAAAATTATATCACAAAAAAGCAAAGACAGGAGTTGACTAGTTTAGCTCTTAATTAGCCCTTATAACTGAAAATGGGGGGGGGACCGGTTGCAATGGAGAGAGCGCAGCCAGCCATGCACGGGTATCCTCGAAAGTACTCGTGAGTGGATGACCACGTAAAAAAGAAACGGGATTTTCTATATATATATATATATATATATTTATATACTTCATATGCACACCATGCATTAATGCATATAACTGGATTAAAAAAAGAAAAGAATTGAGTGCAATTGATATATATATATATATATATATATATTGCAATTGAATGGATTATGACGATAGGTAATAAGTGACTGACCAAAACCATGACCAGTGTATACACTCAAGCTTACAATTCAGGGTGGGTTTATAGGGCCATAAGCTAATATCACCGACTACAATGTCTTTAAAAAGTAAACAACCCCAGCTTTATAAACTGATTCATTGCAATACATAAGGCCTTATAAACCTTGGCCTAGGTTAAATTTGTCATATATATAATATTATTTTTCTATAGTCCGGATTCAGAAGACCTAGGGTTCAATATCTCGAAAAAGTTTATTACAACGATCGGTGCAATTGTCCAGCTGATTGGCACGAAAATACTAACGCTCCCTGGCTATATATATATATATAAGCTTACACATGCAATTCAAGCC
>JAJLUJ010000136.1:0-12200 GCA_030564235.1 Blastobotrys elegans
GCCAGAATTCGGTTTTAGTTTTATTTTTCTCGCGTCACGCGCGTAAGTTGTGGTCCGATCCAGTTCATTTTTCGAGCACGGCGATCCGGACAAACGGATGGCCTGAACAAGCACTACCAATAAAAGAAATAACCTTAGGTCCAAACAAGGAACCAAGATATCCACTCCATAGATCCATAGGTACCCCCGTAATGCTGGCTGGGTGAGAATATTGCTAGCTACGTACGAAAGCGAGTTGTATTTTCCAAGATTAATAATTAACCATGATGCACACACAAAGTAGAGAGCTGATGCGGGTCTGAAGCTAATAAAACAAGAAATACCAGTATTCTTTTTTTTCTTCTTTTCTTTTTCTTTTCATCCATTAAAAGTCTAAATTTAACCGGGCTGCACAGCCCATAAAGAGTATTTCCTCTCCAGCCTAGGCAGCTGTAGAATAAAAATTGAGGCGGTACGTATCTAGTCTAGTCGCCCACCTTACAGTCACGACGATGATATCGCTTCTCCGCAGCTTCGGAAGTTCCGATGTCTTTGCTATATATAATTGAGATTATACATAACATTCGCGTACATGAAAATGCAATTTATCCGTCACTAATAGTTGGTAAAGTACGTTCGCTTGCTTTGTACTTTATACGACAAATATACGTTCTTGTCAAAAATATTTGTTGAATGTTTTCGAAGCAACAGACTTGTTCTATCGGGTATATCGAATAAATCGGTAAGAAGGGTCTATCCGAGCCAGCACACGCCCTAGTTTGGTAACAGTTGCAAAAATAATAAATAAAGGGGGGAGGGGCAGCGATACAAGGTATGTTTGACCGGCCGGGGGAAAGGAACCAGTAGCGGGATTAAGGGAACCAAGAGCAAGAAAGAAAAAAAAAAAAAAAATTATGTATACTCTCACAAACATCGGGGTGCCTACCTGCTCTCATCGCGAGGGGTAATGAAAATGTTTTGACCCAAGACGGCCCCAAACAACATCCATATATGTGCTAGTTTACCAATATAAATAACCATTAGAAGAACCCAAAAATTCTTCACTTTTTTCTTCTTTATTTTTTTTATCAACAATTTAACTTGACCTTATCAAAACTTAACTTATTATCAACTATCAAGGATGACGAAAGACGAAGAATACTATATCGAAGATACTGCTGCGGTCAACAACACCTCTGCAGCCCGGTCACGGTTCTCCAGCGTGGCAGCTGGTGATATTAACGACACTATCCTAATGGGTGATACTGTCCTTTCG
Organism: Blastobotrys elegans; assembly: GCA_030564235.1. Lineage (NCBI taxonomy): Eukaryota > Fungi > Ascomycota > Dipodascomycetes > Dipodascales > Trichomonascaceae > Blastobotrys > Blastobotrys elegans. The sequence continues at coordinate 1,256 of JAJLUJ010000136.1, forward strand.
AAACAGGAGTTTGAGAATCTACTGGCTCTATCTCGGCGTCCAGGAATGGAAATGGCCAACCCGACTCCAATTGGGCTGTGTGCTTTTGCCCTATCTTGTTTTGTTCTTTCTCTAGTCAATGTCAATTGTCGGAACGTTGATATCCCGGATATTGTCATTTCCCTAGCCTTCTTCTATGGCGGAGCTGCTCAATTCATGGCGGGTATGTGGAACATTCCGTACGGCGATACATTCAAAGCAGTTGCTTTCACCTCGTTTGGCTCATTCTGGCTATCATATGGTGCCATCAACTGTAATGCTTTTGGAATTATGGACGCATACAAGGACGACCCAGACCAACTAGCCAGTGCAATGGGGTTTTTCTTGCTTGGATGGTTCTGCTTTGTATTTGTCATGACGCTTTGTACTCTACGGACTACAGTCTGCTTTTTGGGTCTGTTCATCCTCTTGGAGATTTTGTTCATGATATTGGCCATGGGTAACATGTACGGTAACACCAGCCTCGTCATTGCTGGTGGTTGGTTCGGCCTAATCACCGCCTTCCATGCCTTTTACTTAGCTTTTGGTTGCCTGCGTACAGACGAAAACACCATGATTCCATACTGGGACCGAAAGTTGCCATTTTAAGCGTAACCTTTTTAATAACATCTTTAGTTTCCTTTGTCTTTCCATAATAAGTATTTTTTTTATTTTTTTATTTTATCGAGTATACTTGTACTACCAAATCTGTCTTCTGGAAGGCGAAGCCGCATCTAACCCAAACCCAGCTTACATAACCGGTTCTGTCGATACCGATCTTCCCAAAGGGGGAGAAGAAGAAAAAAACTAGAGAAAAAAAAAAAGAACAACGCTCTAGATATTTCCAACACAGAAAAGATGGGTGACAGCGAACTGGATGCTATTCGACAAGCTCGTATGCAAGAGTTGAAAGGGTCAAGCGGTGGTGGCGGTAACGGTAACGGTAACAACCAATCTGGCGGCAATGATAAGCAAAAGGACGAAAGCTCGGAAGAAGAGATGCGAGCCCATATGATGTCGCAACTGTTAGACGCCAAAGCCCGTGAACGACTCTCACGAATCCGTATTGTACGAACCGACAGAGCACGTCAAGTTGAAGACCTGCTACTTCAGATGGCCAAAAGCGGTCAGCTGCGGCAAAAGGTCACGGAACAAGACCTGGTATCTTTGCTTGACCAAATCTCACAGCAAGACCAAAAATCCAACCAAACAAAGATTGTCTTTAACCAGCGACGAGGCGAAGATGACTCTGATGAAGATGATACCACCACCAACAAAACTACTAATAAGGATGACGACTCGGAAGACGACTTTTTTGATTAAGGCTTCAAAATCATTTGTATCTACCTTAGACATCCCAATTCAAATTTTTTCTCACCAACAATTTTTTTTTTCTCACTTCTCCGTAATTAAAAAAAGATAAAAAAAAGCGACAATGCCTCCAGTTCAGCAAATGCCAGGTGGGATGCAACAGCCATCCAACTTTGAAAAGTTCAAGATGGGTGCCATGATGGGTGTATGTTGAGAAAAATGTGTAAACTGACAGCGCTAACAGGGCTTTCAATTAGACCACAGTCGGTGCCGTTTTGGGGATGATGTTTGGTAAGTATTATTAACATAAAGAAGCAAGGCTAACATGCATTCAACTAGGCGGTATGGCCATCTTCCAAGCAGGCCCAGGCCCAAACGGGTTTGTTCGTACTATGGGCCAATATATGATGGGCTCGGCAGCCACTTTTGGTCTGTTTCTGTCCATTGGGTCGGTGATTCGAAGCCAAAGCCCAATGCCTCACAATCCTGCCGAGTGGCAGGCCATGTACCGAAACGTCAAGGTCCTAGACCAACAACGAAATAACTAAAAATTAAAAATTAAAAAAAAGAAGGGAAGAAGCAAAAAGTTGAGCCAGAGGTGATGGGTGAACCTGTCTTATGTGTGTATATATATAAAAAAAAGTAATCGTACGTTGGTCACGTTTTTCTCGCTCCGCCGTCCCCTCGCCCGCCACAGTCTCGTGATTTGCCTCCAGTTTCACAAGTCCCAAGCCAAACGTACCACACACACACACACACACACACAACAAAATATTAATAAACAACAACGACACAACACCCGGCAACCCACAGTACAATGACAGACGCTATAAACTTTGTCAACTTCAACCAGGACTTTAGCTGCATTAGCGTGGGGACCAGAGACGGGTTCAAGATATACAATTGCGATCCGTTTGGCAAGTGTTTCAACAAAGGCGGAGAAGGTGGGATTGGGATTGTAGAGATGCTGTTTTGCACGAGTCTAGTAGCGGTGGTTGGTATGGGCGACCAGCCAGCGCTGTCACCAAGACGACTAAAGATTATGAATACTAAGCGGCAGTCCACGATTTGCGAGCTTACTTTCCCCACCGCCGTACTCAAGGTGCTTCTCAACCGGCGGCGGCTGGTGGTCGTGCTGGAAGAACAAATATACATTTACGACATTTCCAACATGAAGCTTTTGCATACCATTGAGACTTCACCAAATGTGTCTGCCATTTGCGCACTGTCACCAAGCTCCAACGATAACTGTTACCTGGCTTACCCAAGCAGCGCCCCACAGCTGTCTCTAAACAGTAATACGCCATCGAATGTGTCAACATCACAACAGCAACAGTCGGTACCATCGCCATCAACAAATGCATCGCCATCGTCTAACAGTACGACAACTGTACAGTCTGGATCATCGCCTGGTAGCAGTTCGAACCGGCTGGGCGAGGTGACAATCTTTGATGCGCTGTCACTACAACCAATGAATGTCGTGGAGGCCCATAAAAGTCCACTTTCTGTGCTGTGTATGAATAGTGAGGGGACTTTGCTTGCCACCGCGTCTGATAAAGGCACGATTATCCGGATTTTTAGCGTTCCTACTGGTACAAAGCTGTACCAGTTCCGGCGCGGCACCTACCCTTCTAGAGTGTTTTCGATAAACTTTAACTTGGCTTCTACTCTGCTGGCGGTTAGTTCGGCTACCGAAACTATTCACATCTTCAAGCTGTCGAGGCAGCCAAACACGGAAACGGGGCAGGAAAGTGATAATGATCCATTGTCGGCGACAACGAATAATGGCTCGGATGTCATGCCGCATTTGTCGTCATCACCGGAATCGGCAGGGTTGGACAACTACATTGAGAGTAATAAGAAGAACGGGGGCATGACGGGGCTTCTTCGTAGATCGTCGCAGTCAATTGGGCGGCAAGTGGCGGGCGCAGTGGGGGGTTACTTGCCTAACGCCGTGGCTGAAATGTGGGAACCAAAAGAACGAGATTTTGCCTTCATTAAGCTACCGGCACAGCCAAACACCAAATCGGTCGTCGCCTTGTCAAACCTAAGTCAGAATGCCCTGGTGGTTACGAGCGAGGGATACTTTTATCAATACGCTATTGACCTGGAAAAGGGCGGAGAGTGCGAACTTATTAAACAGTACTCGTTGTTGGACGATGAGTTGAATAGTTGATGAAGTATGAGTAGAAAATATTTTTTTTTCTGTATCAGAGTCAATTGTGAGACATGCGTCTGACACCGAACAAGGGCGCCGTGAATTCTTGAAAGCTCATGAACATAAGGACCTCGCCGACCTGGATTACTTCTTTTGAACCTCGTTCATAGCGGTAACTTTCTAATTATTAGCTTATACACATATACTGGCTTAGAACCCTGCAACTTTTGTTTATAACAAACCTTCAAATGAAAGTCATAAGCCATACAGCGATCGTGAGAAAACTATTGCCAATTTAAAAGATGGCTTTTAATGACACATTAACGCAATTTCGAGACCGTTTTTCCTTAAATATCCTCGAGTTGCAACTTAGCTTAAGGGATCCGAAGACAAATATTATGGCCAGGTATCTGTCCATACTAGAGCTCGGCCGGGAATGAAAAGGGGCCTGCCTATTTGAAACAAAGCACTGATCACGATCACTCACTTGCATATATGGTAAGCTTAAATAAGACCACCCTATAGACTGAAACCGGCTAGCCACCCCCCTGTTCCAAAATGCGAGCTCGGAATTTTGGTCTCTCCTTCAAAAGTTGTAAGAATGTTCATTATTCCCCAACGTTGTAAAACCTTACATGGATCTCGAGGCATTTTTCTTCTCCGCCATATGATATCACCATATATACAGTCCATCCGATTCAAAGCTGAAAGGGAAGAGCCGATTAACCGTTATATTAACACGTGATTTTTAGCACCTTCCCGCGCGACCCACAACCCAACCCAACCCAACCGAAAAGAAAGAACCAGCGCTGAGCCCATGTAGGAGGAATAAGAGCGTTTAAACACTCAGTCTCGTTGTTCAAATCTTTCTCAAAAACTATAGATCTAAATGTAAATTGGTAGATTTGTTCACATTCATGCACCTTTTCTTGAGGGAATGCACAGGGATCGGCTTTTTTTTTTTGAAGTTTTTTTTTTTTTTTTTTTTTTTTTTTTTTTTTTTTTTTTTTTTTTTTTTTTTTTTTTTTTTTTTTTTTTTTTTTTTTTTTTTTTTTTTTTTTTTTTTTTTTTTTTTTTTTTTTTTTTTTTTTTTTTTTTTTTTTTTTTTTTTTTTTTTTTTTTTTTTTTTTTTTTTTTTTTTTTTTTTTTCCCTCTTCTCTTCTTCTTTTCTTTTGATTCTTCTTCTCTCCTTTTTCATTCTTCTCCACATCAATCACGCAATGGAAGAAAAGAAGGACCTGTCGTCGGACGTGACGGCGCTGTCGACCAAACTAATAGACTCGATTGAGGCACAGTCGCGCCTAGAAGATCAGATACAAGCGATGCGCAAGGAACTGGAATCGGTTAAGCGCGAAAAGACGAGTTTGGAACAGACGGTATCAACAATGGTATCGCGAAAAGATTTTGACAAGCAAGTTGAGGAAAGAGACGATGCTTTGAATCGGGCCGACCGGTTACAAGGCGAGGTGGATGATCTGACTGGTAGTTTGTTTGAAAAAGCCAACGAGATGGTCGCCGAGGCTCGACGAGAAACTGCGGACTGGGAAAACCGTAATACGCAACTACATGTACAACTCAAGGAACGTGATACCCTATTAGAAAACATGCAGCAGCAACTCACTGGTCTGAAAGCGGTGTTGCAAGACATGACTGATCGGGAAGGGCTTGTGAAAGACAATAATAAACGCATCAGCATGATTAATGGCGGCGGTGAAGTCAGTGGCAACTATGAGAAGCACAAGCTGAATGTTAATGATCTAGTCACGAGCGAGGAATATTCACTGTCTAGCGTGGTTCGACCAATGCTGCGGATGGATCTGTCAAATTTCCACGAGTTTAAATCGCTGGCACAGAATATCAACTATGTTCACGCCATCAAGGCGAACAGTATCAATAACGCCAACGACTCTGCCACGCCACGAACCAGCCTGGACTCGCCGGGAACCGCCGCTCATAGCCCGACCGAAAGCCCCGTCCAGACGCCATCGTCATATACTAATCTGAAGGGCCTAAACAGCTTTAATACCCCGCCACAACAGCCCTCTTCATACCAACCACCATCGCTTAAAGAGTTTAAATTTTTTAAACGTGCATTTGCGGATGATATTGATCCGACTTTGCGGCTAGACACGTCCCCTGGGTTATCGTGGTTAGCGCGACGGAACGTCATGTCGTCAATTATCGAGGGCTCGGCAGTGGTGGAGCCCATATCTGGGGTTAATGAAGGGTACAAGTTTACGGGTGGGGGTGTAACGCATGAACGGTCCAATGAGGATGGCCATTTGTACGCTTATCCACAAGGTGGGCCGCCCGTTGCCACCAAGGCTTCGTGCAAGTTTTGCGGGGAGTCTCGAAACAATTTGCTGATTTATGCACGAATGCATAATTTACGGATTGATAAACAGCAAGCAAAAGAGCGGGATTTGAACAGTAACCATAATGTTTCGAACACTGGCTCCAACACTGCTTCCCATTCGGCTTCAAACTCAATCAGTAGCGGGTTCAATGCCGGGCTTGGAATGGCCATCAACTTTAACAAACATTCGGCTTCTACTGGTAGTGGTGGTCATAGTGCTGGCGATGAGACTCCTACGAGTACGGGATACCCACTATGCTTTTATTGCTTGAATCGGGTCCGATCAGTATGCGATTTTGTATCATTTATGCGATCGATTCGGGACGGGCTGTGGAAGGTTGATGACGAAGCTGGTATGTACAAGGCGTGGGAAGAATGCGTGAGATTACGCGAACGAATGTTTTGGGCACGAATCGGTGCGTCTTTTGTTAATGAAGTTGCAGCATTAAAGACTATGAAGAGTTACGAACGGGATGAAATATATAGCCCAGAAAATGGCGAAAATGAGAGTGAAGACGATGATGAGTTTTTGGACTCGGTAGCTGATGTATCGGAACACCGCATTAGCGAGGAAGAAGAGGAGGAGGAGGAGGAGGAAGAGGAGGAGGAGGAGGAGGAGGAAAAAGAGATTGTGGAGCGGACTGATTCTGCCGAGATTAATGATGGTGATAATGACACAGCTGATACGGCCAACAAAGCTGCTGACGTATCTCCAGATGTCGAACTGGAGGAAAACCCCCCATCGCATGAAACCGAGCCCACCTCTGCGGAAGAAAATAATACCATCAAGGATAAGCCTGAGTTGGAGAAGGAAAACTCCGAAGCCGTCCCAAAGCCGAATGGTGAAAAATGTGGGGAAGATTGAACAATGTTCCAGCGCTGTGAATTGACTTTTTAGTTGACCCGGGGAACGATCCCACCTAGCTTATAGAGGGGTCAAGCCAATATTAGTCAGTGTATACCCGGACTTATTTTCGCATTAAAGGGACAAAAGAGGTTAAAAATTTCTTAAGGGTTTGTGCGATCGCTTTTCGGGGCGTGCGAAAATCAATTGATCGATTCCGGGGGGCCCGCCCCATCTTATAATTACCCCTCCCGAGCTCTGCTTTATTATATAAGCTTAGGATCACTTACCCAAGGGTTGAGAATTATACATATGCGGACAGCGGGGTCATATATATATATGGTATCAGCAGAGGTCGGGCCAGTTTCTTTTTAAAACAATATATATGTAATTGGGGGAGGGGGGGGCCGGTCCGAACTTGCCCATTTATGACCTCAAACTGAGAAAGGAATTTAAAAAATTGTACAGGCCTTGTTTTTCTGTAACTGTATAAACTGATAATAATTGATACGAGATAATGGAAATAAAAGGGTCTTGAAGAAGATACCAGTACGCCTTTGTTTAATGATAGTGGATTTCGATTGGAATGGACACCACCCGGGGCAGGGCAGTACCTTTAAATTTTGCAGCCATGGCTATAAACTTTGAAGCCTTAGGTCTTATATCTATAGGGTATACGTAAGCTATTGCAAAAATCACCAATTTAAATGTTTCCGCTGAAAGTTTTTCCGCGCGCGGGTGTGTCTTGGTATAGCGCACTCCGCTTTGCTAGCCTAATATATCGTCCCGTTTGACCTTAGGAAAAGCCCGAAAGATTGGAAATGACAAGAGCCGAATGCAGTAGTTATAATGCCGATTGCCCCACAAATTTCGTTGTTTTTTTTTGAGATCTTCGAAAAAAAGATCCGTGTCTGAGTGTTTTCTTACATAGTGAACCCGATAACTGCCTAATACCGCGCTGTTGTTTATCGCGGTCTTTTTCCGAGAAGGGCTGGTTGATAGAGAAGAAGCCCTATCACCACTTTTATATAAATAAGTTTGGGTTTCCCCGGATTGTTATTTTTTTTTTCTTTCTCTTTTTTCTTCTGTTTTTTATTTTTTATTTTCTTACCAAGCGCTTAACCCAACTAACTACGCAATACCATCATCAATGTCTACAATCTCTGCACAGAGTACAAACGTAAATACAAGTACAAATCAAAGTACAAACAGTATATCAGCTGTTACGAATAATCCTTCGTCGCCACGAACAACGTTGAACAATCCAAGTGCTATGGCCAGTATACTAAATAAGCGCCATCTGCCTGAAGAGATGGAGGAGACCGGTATCAACCACAACCACGGCTCGGCGACTGTTCCACCACGGAAACGGTCAAAAGTATCAAGGGCTTGTGACGAATGTCGTCGCAAAAAGGTATGTTTATCACTCCGCTTTGGTTAAATTTTTTTCTTCTTCTCTACTCTACATTTTCCTTTCCTACTTGCCTCTTGAATTTCGCAATATACTCTCTTTTTTTTTTTTTTTTTTTTCGTTTGGGGTAGCCTTGGGGTTTTGAACGATGAAAATACCCTTTCCGAAAATGTTGCGGAGAAGATGCCCCGGGTCAGTCAGTCAAGCATGAAAAAAGTGGGACAAAAAAAAGCAATGACATGCACCCGTGAGGATTTTTCCGACGCTCGCACGGAAACGAGGAGGTGGGGGAAACAGGAGTAGAGAAAAAAAAAATTTTTTTTGGATCTTCATTTTTTTTTGGTTATAAGCGGATCTTTATTATAACTGCTTGCTAACAAACTATTATATAGATTCGGTGTGATGCCATTATGGAAGAGGAGCACCCGCACTGTACTTCGTGCAAACGGGCAGGAGATAAATGTTCATTCTCTCGAGTGCCAATGAAACGAGGTCCGTCAAAACGGTCGCGGTATTCGGAAAAAAACAAAGTCACATCGGCCTCACCTCCAGCATCTTCGAGTCAAGGTAACAATGAATTTGTTCTGCATACGGCTAAGACAGGATGTATTGGTGGTGGTTCGTACCCCCACCACCAGCACCAGCAGCACCAGCAGCAGGCGCCCCCAAGTTTGAAAATTCCGACGCCTCCTCCGGCCGGCTCATCATCATCTGCATCTATATCTGGGCGGTCTCCGCGGGCGTCATCGAACTCGGTGATTTCGGCGGGAACGACCGCTACGAATACAAACCGGCTCCCATCGATAGAGGCTTTAACCAGCCCACCAATCTCGGACTCGAACAATTCTCCGACTTTTATGCATCGGGACCCGTCTCCTATAAGCTACCACCGGCAGCAGCAGCAGCAGCAGCAGCAACAACAACAACAACAACAGCCGTCGCCTCACTACCATCACCCTCACCCACATTATAGGTCTTATTATCCATCTTATCCGCGGCATCCCTCAGTTTCTTCCGATTCTAGCACCACCAGCACTGTGCACCAGGAAGTGAAGCGTTATAGTGAGCCGGATGAACCCGGGTGGGACGATCGGTGCATTGATAGTTATTATCAAGTCGTGCATCCGGCGTTGCCCATCCTACCGGCGTCGAAAGTGCGATTGCGGTCCCGCCTGTTAAACTGCCAAGATCAAGTATTGCGATATACCCTGCTCTGTGGAGTGAATGGGCTTCTCATGAGCAATAGCGACGAGTACAAGGGCCAGATTCTACGAGGGATTTTATCCATTCAAAACTTGAAGCAGCTCTCGTTCCAGTCCAAGGTCCTATACCTCTCGTCTCTCATTCTCCTTTTTTTGCAAACAGGGGAGTCGCCGTGGCTGGGCACTGCTGTCTCGGTAGCGTATGATATGCGTCTGCACTGCAAGCATAGCAACCAGTTCCGCGACTCGGAAGACGACCAGTCATTGTCGCGACGGCTGTTCCTAATCCTTGTGATTCTGGACCGTCTGCATTCCGTGTCAAAGTCTGTGCCTACTCAGATCCCAGATGAGGCTATCAACCTGAACCCGGAATATGACAACCATTGCTTCAGTTTGGCCGGTGTACAAGTCACTCGGTTGTGCATGATCCTCGGCCACAAATCGAGATCGTCGTCTCCCCAATTGTTGTTTAAAGAACTTGAGCAGGCGTACCAGTCTATCGAGTCAATGTGGGATACATCACCAATGCTCAAGGCAATGTACTACCTCGTGTTGGTACATTTCGACCTCATTTCGATTCAACAGAGGAGGGACAATAACCGGCAGGTGCTGGCCAACACGCTTAACGATGCTAGTGTGCTGACGACCCTGTTGGAATCGCCATTGCTGAGCGTATCGCCGTTGATTGGATACTTCATGCCGCCGTTGGTGGCCACGTTGGTGGATTTGCTCAACAACCATAAATTGATGGAGCAGGAAGAGGTTGCGCCGGTTCGGCAGCAGTTTATTCGCCAACTGGAGTATATCGACCAACTGATTGCGAGACGGTTTGACCAGTTTGGCTTTTTGCGCCATGATATCCGTGCTACTATTAACAATTCAAAGTCCATCACGTCCTCCTCGCCGCGGTGTAAACTGGAAGGCCTAGCCGCTGTGGCTCAAGCTCAGGCTATTTAACTTATTTAGATGTATATGTACACTCAAAGATGAAAATTAAAGAAAAAAAAATAACCATTTTGCACGCATTGGACACGTTCTATCGCCTGTCACCTGGCGGGGGCCCCCGGTGAGGGGTGCGGCTGAACACACCCTATAGTACGATTCTCAACAGACAACGGACTGGGATTTACACGCTACGATCTGACTGAATATGGGGGACACTTAAAAATTGCGCTTACGTGTACAATATGGGAGACACAAGTAACTTTGTAGGATGTCTTGAAGCATGATATTCCAATGATGGCATTTTATGGAGTGAGAGCGAAATTTTATGCATGTAGTCAATAGAGACGCCTGTTTACGGCTGAAAGAGAACTAGTTGAGGTGACCTACGTCCATCAGGGGTGGAGAGTGGAATGAAACTCGAGGTGGTGGGAACAGCTTTGTGATGGCGGACTGGGGTTGGTAGTGAAGATGCCTAAACGTATTACGAGATTATACAACACAACAAACAATAATAAGGTTTCAATTCAGTATTGATTTATAAATATATATATGCTCCGGACTATAAGGCAACGACGGCCAGTATCTAGCCCATGGATGAAGAACCCATAGCACAACTGCACTCGATTTGGTACATCTTTGCCTCTTGTAACCCATCTAGTAAACACTAGCGTTCTAGCTATTGTAATAATGCTTATATGTA
>JAJLUJ010000136.1:12300-33771 GCA_030564235.1 Blastobotrys elegans
CACAAAATCTTTTTTTTTTTTTTTTTTTTTTTTTTTTCCCTTCCCCACTTTTTGCCGCCTAAGCCTACAACTTGCAGTATTAAATGTTCATACTACCTCCACCGCCGTCAAAGTCCATCAATTCATACTACCCCGGCGCGTTAGGCTACCGGGATGGTGTGCCAATCGAGGCGACAAACTCAGTCACGCATCTCGACTCGGCGTCTATCCAGAAATTCACAGCCCCCGAGGGCCAATACAACCCAAGAGAATGCATCTACCTAGCGATGCCGCTACCGCACCCTTCAGACCCGCCACCGGCTGTGATCAACCCTCTGGCGCCAACCTCAACGCTCCCATCGAACCATTCCTCGGGAATGAGGCTGGCGACTTGCTCGTTGCAAGATGTGGCGGCGGCAGGGGGCGGCGGCGGCGGTGGAAACACCACCGCTGCTACCACTTCTACTACTAACGGCGCACCGGCGCTAAAAGCCAAGCAGAAATCCACACGACAACTGTCCAACTCATCCACCACAAACAAAAGTTTTGGTGGGTGGAACCTATTCAAGAACAAAGATGTAGACGAGGAGGCGGTGCAAATGCCTCAATCACCATCTGAAGAAGTGCTGTCAACCAGCGCGCCGCTTCCATCTTCATTCGGCAACCCGCTGACAAGAAAGGATACCACACTTAGTGTCAACGCGGCGACTATAAACAGCATCAATGAAAAGAAAAAGAAGCCCAAAAACTCGCTATCAAAGAACAACTCCTCCTTCATCTCTCGAACGGTTATCCACGATAACTTGCATAAACGGTTGGCGGAGCGACAGCCCCATGAAACGTTTTTTTGGGCTAATGTGGGCCGGTCGATATCGTGGGTAGACTTGGCCGGTGCGTCCAAACTCTGCCGACAAGAACCGCTTATTAAAATCCTGTTTACTAAATCCCACCCGCTCTGCCATGACATTAACCATGCTACAAAAAGCCAGACAAACCTGGATGTTATCATTGGCACGTCAGCTGGCGATGTCATCTGGGTGGAGTGTGTCTCTGCTCGTTACAACCGGTTGAACAAGAATGGCGACGTGACTCGGTCAGCAGTGACGGACGTGCGATGGATTCCAGGCTCAGAGTCCCTGTTCATGACTGCTCATGCCGACGGGACAATCTGTATCTTTGATAAAGACCGGGATGACGGCGGGTTCGCATCACAGGGTTTGGGCAAACATCAAAACGCAAAATCGACCGATGTGTTTAGAATCATCCGGAGCTTAAACTCCCCGGCATTAACCGCGCCAACCAACAAGGCAAACACTGTAGGTCCGATTGTGAACCCAGTAGCCGTGTACAAAGTATCCAACGGGCCAATCACTAGTCTCAAGTTCTCGCCAACGACTCAGATCCTGGCAATCACAAACAAGGATGGGTACCTACGGCTACTGAACCTGGCTAGCGAGCACCTTACTGACATCTTCCCGTCGTACTACGGCGGGTTCCAATGTGCGTGCTGGTCACCGGACGGCAAGTATCTGGCCACCGGCGGGCAAGACGATATGGTATGTATTTGGGCAATCAGTGATACACCAACAGTAGTGCGGAAAAACCTGGTAGTGCGGTTACAGGGCCACGCGTCGTGGATTCGTGCCGTCAAGTTTGACCAGTTTGCATCGGATGATGTGAATTATAGATTGGGGTCGGTGGGTGATGACGGCAAGCTCTTGCTATGGGATTTCACACCAAAGTCTCTGAACCGGCCAAAGATGATGCATCACAACTCTAACCGGGCTAGAGCGTCGTCGACTTCTGCGAGCGCGCCGGTTGAAGTGTCCAACAAGGAAGACGAACCAGAGACTGAAAAGAGTGCCAGCAAGGAAAAGACTGTCCTCCACCCGTTTGTATCCCAAGGCAAGACCCCAATCCTACCACCGATTGTTTCAAAGCAAGTTCATTTGGAAAGTCAGCAGGGAGAGAGTCTGAGCGATTTGGCGTTCAAGGAAAATGAAGTGATTGTAGCTGGCAAAGACGGTCGTATTTGGGTATGGGACCGACCAGCCAAAAAAGGATCAGTATAAGTATATAGAAAATAGAAAACGAGATATATTTGAACAATGTTTTTTCGTTCGTTCGTGTACCACGTTCACGCTTTTTACATCCCATGGCTAGTAAACAAACGAGTTTTGCGTGTTGTATGACGGATTATTCCCAGTTATTGCAAGATTATTAGGCTTCACGCATTAGCATATCACCCGTTACAACCAAACAGCTGCCGATCGTTCCGAATAAGATAGGTAGTCATTGTTGAATATACCGTGCCGAACTAACCATACACGTTATGCCAGCTACTCATGTCTCATGTCTCAATGTTCTAGGATGTGAGATCTTTGTACAATTCATGAATTGCAAACGTGCACATGATGGAGCTCACCTAGAGTCACATTAAATAGGTAAACTCGCCATAAATATATATATACAACCAGTTTTGGAAACTTTCACTTAATAGGCAAACAATTTAAGCCACCTGGTGCACCATGCAGTCTAAGAGTTAGGCCGCCAAGCCCGCTCCTGCGTGCGGCTCGGGGTTTAGCAGGGCGCTTAGGCTTCTTGGCGCATACAAGAACCCTTACCACATCGCGGGTCGACACGTTGTTTACTGATGTATCGAGACCTGCTTCCACATTTTAATCGCGACATATACCAGCTCGAACGTGCAAATAACCTGACATTATATTCCCTTGCGTCGGCCGTTTGTTTTTGTTTGGGTTCTCCGGCTAAAATCTACAACCTCCCAACCCGTCTATCTATATATCACCCGCCGCCCTTAAAATCAAATTTTAAACAAGAACCCAATCTCGCCACTAAAACAAAGCACCACCACATTTTTAATAATAAAAAAAACATGTCAGGCACACTACAAAAGGTTGACCGATTTATCGATACGCGAGGCATTCCGCTGCCAAACCTAACGTTTGCTGAGGAGCCTAACCCAAACTTTCAAAAGTACGCTGTGGCCAACCTCATCAACGTCCGGGAGCGACGGGACGACCCAGAAGATGTGTTGCCATGGTGCCAAACGATGCATGCCTACTTGAACGTCTTGAAAGACGACATTGACGCAGACTTGGCCCTAGCTATTACATACAGTTACTTGAACAGAAAGGACCAACGTCGATATGTCAAGTTTGGTCTAAAGAACTATTACGAGATTTTTGAACGACTATACCGGGATAACGTACACTTTTTGAGCGGGGACAAGTCGGACTTTTAAATTAGATGGAATTTTTCTCTTTTTTTTTTTGTTAATGAGACGCTCTGTTCCTACGTGCAATAGAGATTTATAGGAGGGATGTGTTTTATAATTTGGAATAGCCTTAATTTATGTATACCCCCCGACAACGGTGCGCGGCTTGACGGCTTGTGCATCATCCGGATGCACCATTTAAGTCCATCCAAGCCAGAACGAATACAGTAGAATGCCCACCCCACCTCCCATGGCAAGATAGCATGGTTGCTTATATATAGTCTTGGCGCCAAATTTTGTAACATACATGTCTGGCAGGATAACACATGCGCCACGACTGAAGGATGTGGGGCTCAAATCGTCAAAAAAAAAGGGCTTGTGTCACCTGAAACGTATTTGAAGTGTAATTGGCACTGGAATCAGTTAAGACAACCAACTCTCCCCCACATACCATAATCGGTAATTGTGTGATCACGAGATTAATTAATATGTGTATTGCGTAATGCCGAGACTGAAGTCTCAACGTGTTAAGAATTTCGAGTAAAGGAATCAAATTATTACATCATTAAATAATATTGTAATGAAAAAGGATATAGAGAAACGAAGAAAGAAGAAAAAAAAAAAAGCTTTAGACAAACCGGGCGTTACTTTGGCGATTCAGTAGACGGTGATTGTTCGTGAGCTGTAGCTTCCTTGTCGCTAGTCTCTCGAATGTGCTGGGCCATTTTGGCAACCTCTTTGTCCCGAGTTGACTTTGGTTCAGACTTGTTATGTCCGGTGATCTTCTCCTTTAGTGATTGTGCGAAACCCATTTTTTTTTTTTTTTGATTTTTTTTGACTTTTTTTTTTTGATTGAACCATTAAAAGGATGGAAAACAGGCTCCTATTTATACTTTCTGTAAAAGCGACCAACCCAGGTTATTATAACATTTCAACGGTTGGAGAATCCCCACCTAACAATTGTTTTGTTTCTGAAATTTGGGTTCCCAAACCGGCAACCAATGTTCTAGAAACACGTACTGGGCATATGACAATGTACGTGAAAAAGCTGGTCAGGAACTGTCCCCGTCTGTGTGCACACCACCACGGTCTCCGATTGCTGCCATGTTAGTCATATGCATATGCACAGAATTGGAAAGCCCCACCGTCTATTAACCCACAACGGCTTTCATATATATGGCAGGGCTGAAAAGAGAAACGATCGGTTTGCGTCTCAGACTGATTGGCGTTGATCACAAGGTTCTTTTAAAACTTATGGAAAATGCATCATTGTTATTTATTTATTTATTTTTGTATATTATTTGCCCCACCCAGGTCTATTCCGCAACGATCAACGAAGCAGCACCTTGGCCACCGCCAATACACATACCAGTGATTGCCACTTTCTTACCCTGTCGTTTCAACTCTGGCATGATGGTGGCGATTTGCCGAGCACCGGTGCAGCCCAATGGGTGACCAATGGCGATGGCACCACCCTTGACGTTGACCTTTTCTTCAGGAATGTTGCAGGCTCGGATAGATTGCACGCATTGAGAAGCAAATGCTTCATTCATTTCAAACAAGTCAACATCGTCTGGGGTAATCTTCAGCTCTTGCATCAATGCCTTGATGGCGGCGCCCAAACCAACACCCATCTCTTCTGGAGCAACACCGACAACCTTGCAGTGGACAAACTTTCCCAGGATTGGTTGCTTCAACTTTTCAGCAACCGATCGTCGCATCAACAACACGGCGGCAGCACCGTCAGTGATTTGAGACGCGTTGCCGGCGTGTGTGGTACCAGTCTTTTTGAAAGCAGGCTTAATCTTTGCCAAGGATTCGGCAGTGACACCTCGTCGGATCCCATCATCCTTGTTCACCACCTTGAAAGTCTCCTTGTCATTCTCGTCTAGTTGTCGAGCATTGACTGGGATGATCTCGGCATCAAACAAACCAGCGTCTTGGGCCTTGGCGGCTTTTTGGTAGGAAGACGCAGCAAACTTGTCTTGCACTTCTCGGGAGATGGAATACTTTTCAGCAACGTTTTCAGAGGTGAAACCCATTGGGATCAAGCACTTGGAGGCTTCTGGGTGCTTTTCAAACCGTTCTGGGAACATTGGGGCAGTCTTGCCGTAGCCTTGCGACATGGACTCGACACCGCAGCCGACACCAATATCAATTTGACCAGCAGTAATGGCGTTGGCAATGTCGTTCACGGCAATCAGGCCGGATGAGCATTGTCGGTTGACGGCTTTGAATGGGACAGTGTATGGGATACCGGCCGCCAAACAGGCAGCTCGGTGTTCATTGACACCGGCGCCCGGGTTTAGCACATTGCCCACAGCAATGTCGCCAATCAGAGCTGGGTCTAGTTGGGTTTTTTCAATAAGAGCAGTCATTAACGATTCTACTAGCTCGCCAGAGGACATGTCTCTTAGACCACCTTTACCACCTTTGGTTAGAGGGGTTCGGTAGGCACTAACAATGACGACATCGTCTGGGTGCTTTTGTGAAAACTTTTCAACAGCTGAGGTGTTGTTTGGCTGTAGTTGTGAAGATAGATTGGCAAGTCGTTCCATTTTTTTTTTTTCTTTCTTTCTTGTTGTGTTAGTAGGTTTAACGAGTGAAAGTTAGAAGTGGGGGTGGGATTGGAACGAGTATTTATATGTTTTTTTTGACAAATCAAAGAAAAAAAAAAAAAAAACTGCGGAGAAGAGGGAAATTAAGCTTGTGAAGAGACCGACCCGATTGTTCTTTTTTTCGAGCCGAGGAATTTGCCTCCCAATTTTGGCTCCCGGGGGGCCGAGGGGGAGGAAAAAAGGACCGAGAGTTTGGTTTTGAATTTTGATTTACCGGTTGTGCCTCACTAAAACAATAGTAGAATGTTAACAACACTGTAGCGCATAATAAAACTTTCCGAATTTGACCTCGTTTGATTTCAATAAAGAGTAACGGGATCACAGCGCTAGTGTGTGTCGGATATTTTCTTGCGAGCAAAAGCTAAATATTCCCGTCACGGCACGGGTTAGATGAGATGTCTGACCGCAACCCTTTTGCAACGTTAGTAAAACCGTTCTACGCCATTCTTTTATGATGACGACTCTGCGGCTGAAATAGTCTAATGAGTCTGAGGTGGCAATCCTGAATTGGGTGAATTAAATGAATCACGTAGGAAAAAACACGGTTCTGCTGCACCCAAGAATTTCTTGTTCTCGCCTTGTTCAATTACAAAGCTAGCAACCGTCATCTGTTCTGTGATAAATTGTCCAAGCTGGCTCTGTTACCGCTTGGCTCTCCCTTTTTTTTTTTGTTGCTCAGTTGCTCTCTATTTGAAGGGAGCCCCGGCCGTTATAAAGCTCTGTACCGCCAAACCAGCTGGTTATGAACAGCACAACACCCACAGAAAAGATATAATAAAAAAAACTCGTCCGTCTGGATCATTTTCCGCTCCTAATAATGGGGCATCATGAATCTATACATAGACTTACCGATCTGTTTGTGATTCAAACGGCGGAGAAACTGTTGACGTTTTACCAGGAGTTGATGAATTATGAAATGAGCATTTTGAGATACTCACAAAGACTAACCAGGTTTTATATACATGTATAAATTGATGAATCCCGATAAGCACAGCGCACATACATGATGACGCAGCAACACTCACCCTCACGTTTACCGTATACTCCCAAAACGTGGCGCGCCAAACATCACTAATGGGCGTATAAAAAAAAAAATTAAAAAAAAAAAAACCCACACAAAACAAAATTTCATTTCTTGATCACCACATTTTTTCTTCTTCCCGTATCTATATAGACATATGGAAGCGAGCACGAGTACGAGCGCCAACCAAGGCGACACCACCGCGCCACAAACAAACAAACGGCCACCGCGACGACGACCCAACAACAATCGGCGACCCGTCGTGCCCAAGCCTAAACCGCAGAACCAGGACAAGCTCGGTAAGCGCCAGGTCGAGATCAACCAGATCAAACGAGGCTACCCACAACATATTGCATCCGAGAATGGCGTGGGGTACAACCTAAAACTCCGACCAAGCGACCCCGACTTTCCCTACGATATCAAGGAGCTTTCCATCACGCTCTTTGTGCCGCTAGACTACCCACAATCATCACCATACATTGCCGTCCACAATGACGACGTGCCGCGTGGCTACGCTGCAAACGTCGAGTCCGGGTTCCGCCAACTAGCCCTATCAAATCTGAGCAAGATGACGCTCATGAATATGACAATCCAGCTAGATCGGAATCTTGAGCAGTTTTTGAGTAAGGAAAAGCAGCAAACAATGAAAGTGGTTCGCCACAAAAAGAAGGAGCCGGAGCCGGAGCCAGCGACCACGTCCTCCAACTCCAACTCCAAGGTCAAATCGGCGGCACCAAAGCCAGCAGCACCCCCCAAACCGAGACCGCAGCATAAGGTGTTTGTTCCTGCCTACATCAAGGTTGAACGTGAGCGGCAAGTGGACCAGCTCAAACACCGACTGAGAAACAGCGGTGTGACCTTGTTTAACAACAATACAGAGACGGGCTCAACGTTTTCGGTTAATGTCAACCCACCGCATTCCGACATTATCCCAGAAGTATTGACAAAGTTCCGTGCATTGCTATTCATCCCGATTGATTATGGCATTTCTCCATGCAGCATTTCGATCCCGTCAGTTGACGATATCACGGCGAGAAACGTGGAGGAAAATTTCAACAATCACGCACGAAACAGCAAAAAGTGGTCGTTGATCGCTCTCATCAATTTCCTTACCACACAGGTCGAGCGGCTCATGCTTTCTGGCGAGCCGGAGAAGGTGCAGGTTGTTGAAGAGCCAGTACCAGAAGCACTACCGGAACCAGAACCAGAACCCCAGCAAGATAAGCCATTGATGTCCAAGCGGGAGAAGGGGTCACTTTCGGCTAATGCTGAACACACACTCCAGCTGTTACAAGCCGAGGAAGAATGCGAAGATGAGGATGAGAGAATTCTAAATGAGATGATGCCTCCACTGGATCTGCGCGGTACTGCGCTAATCTTCCCAGGGCTGGAACTGAACAATATTGGGTTTTTGGAATGCCAAACCTTGAACCTTATTGTGCAATGCACGAGATGTCAAACCACAAACGATCTGCTAAACCTTGAAAGTGCGCCATATGGCCGGGACTCGAAAGCATATGGTGTCGGCTGTTCCAAATGCAACCTTACACTGGCCGTGGCGTTCCGCAAGGATTTGGTGCATGCCAACAGCGACCGACTAGGGTTGCTGGATTTCAACAACTGCGAGCCTAGCCAGATGCTGCCTTCGTCGTTAATACCGACGTGCGAGAGTTGCTCGACCACCCTCTCCCAACCCTTCCGCAAGATGGAGATTGGAAAGACTTGCTATGCTAATTGCCGGGAATGTCACGCCAAAATGTCAATGCTGATCCCCGAGTACCGGTTTGACGTGATTACCGATAATTCCATGGGCAAGTTGAAATTAAAAGTGCGCAAAAGCAAAAACGTCAAGGAAAGCTTGGGTATTGTCGGTGGGACACCCCTGCCAAATGAGGGGGCCTGCGGGCATTACAAAAAATCCCATCGCTGGATGCGCTTTTCTTGCTGCGGCAGAGTCTACCCATGTGATAAATGCCACGTAGAAAAGGCTAATGACCATGGTGTGAAACGCGCACACCGCTTAATTTGTGGTAAATGCTCTCGCGAACAGAATTTCAGCGGGGCTTGTGTCTACTGCAAGTATTCGTTTGACACTCGCCACTCGGGATTTTGGGAGGGCGGATCCGGCGAACGCAACAAGTCCCGTCTCTCTCGAAAAGACCCTAGAAAGTATTCCCGCAAGGGTATTCAGAACAGCCAGAAATAGTGTTTTTAAAACAGGCTAAGCCTTGTGGAAGACGTGTAAAAAATGTGAATATGGAAAGCCTTATATATATGTATAATATGCAACCCGTCATACGTTTTGTATTGGTTTGTTGTGAACTCAGCTCAGCTCAGGGGGTTTGTTTTGTGTGGGTGAGCTTAATCCCACAAAGAAAAAACCAGCTTTAATTTCAAGGGTGAAATGAAAGTTTTCTGTGGGAGCGCGCGCAGACCTTTTTTTTTTTTTTTTTTTTTTTTTTTTTTTTTTTCCTCTTTTTTCCCTGCTTTTTTTTCCTTTCTTTTTTTTTTTTTTTTTTTTTTCCCTTCTCACCCACTCACTTCTACAATCACGTTACGACACGAATACTACTAAGGTTCCGACTGTTTATACCTTGAACAAGACACAAAAACTAAAACAGCGGGTTTTATTTTATTATTATTATTATTTTTTTTTACTTTTGTTTTTATATATACCGAACTGTAACCACGTTTCAAGTCTCACATACTCCCCCTCCTCACTCAACACTGGCCTATTTTTCGCGATGAAAAGTGGATCTGGAGGAGATGACAGCAGCAGCAGTCGACAACGGCCATTGCCACGCAGTCCTCCACACCAGGACCTGGCGTTGAACAACGTATCGCCGACACGGGCGTCGAGCGTGTCGAGTGCCAACAGCAAGCTGAGTTTCCGCAAGCTGTCGTCCAAAAAGAGCATGGAGGTTGCAAATAATACCAGTCGGGAGTCTACAGCTTCAACAGCAGCAACAACAACAACAACAACAAACAGCAGCAGCAACAACAACCCTACCTCGCCAACCCTCTCCATGCCGTACGAGTCCATGTCACAGAGGAGTAAAACGCCAATTGCTGTAAACTACCTTCCCGCGAGTGGTGAAACGTCCAAACGGCCAGACTCTCGACACCACCACTCGTCGTTTGCGCCAACGGCACTGATTTCAGGGCCTATTCCACCGCTACCGCCCCATCGCATGCATCATAATAACAATAACAATATGAACAACCGGTTCACCCGCGAGGTTAGACAGTCGTCGTCGTCTTCGTCGTCGTCGACCGCGACCAATTCGCAGTACAGTACCAACGAAGACGTGATGATACCACCACCGCCGTCGAATAGCGAAAAGCCAGCGGGATTGGAGAGGTATGAGTCGCGGTTTGATCCAAAAAGCGCGAGTTATAGACACCCCGTCAACTCTGAGTATGCTCCATCGATTCAATCGTTGGGGTCGAGTAAAAGCAACAATCACAGCGCAAAGAGTTCGCATCGAAAAAGTAAAAGCATTGAAAACAACACGTCAGACTCGTCGCGACGGTCGAGCTATTCAATAGACGATGATAACAAGACCAAGACGAACATTCCGGCCATGGTCCACCATACCAAAGAGTTTGCTCTCGAGCGGCCCAAAAACGATGCAGTAGTGGAACAAATGTTTCTCGAGCTGATGGTATGTGCGCTTCTCTTATACGGAACATTACTAACATGTGGATGAAAAAAAAACAATTTTATAGAATAAACGGGATTTTAAAAGTCTACCCGAGGCGGCCAAGAAGCAAATGCTGGCATACCCCATTAGTAAAAAGTGGATGCTTATTCACCAAGACGCGTTAACCGAGTACCAGAATGAAAAGAAGCGAGCACAGGCGACCAAGACTGACGAGAATACCCCCGAGTGGTATGTCCGCAAGCTTATGGACAACTCCATCTCGACCAAGCAGTTGGGCAACTTGTGGGTGTCGTTGCGGACCGAGCCGGTTGGTTGGGTGCAGACGTTTATTGATGCACAAGGTCAAGTGGCGTTGTCGACTGTTCTTTCCCATATTAACAACCGCGGGTCTATCAATGATGATGTACTTGATCGGGAGTATGACCTGGTCAAGTGTTTAAAGGCGCTGCTCAACCTTAAGGATGGTGCTGATCATGCTATCCAGACGACCAAATGCGTTCCAGCACTGGTGCGATCGCTAGTTTCGCCACGTCTCTCTACTCGTAAATTAGTGACTGACGTGCTGACGTTTTTAGCCCACTGGCAAGAGCCAGTAGGCCATGACCAAGTGCTGACCTCATTGGACCACATGAAGGGTCACATGGGCGATATTGGCCGGTTTGAAGCGTGGATGCGCACCGTTGAGCAGACGCTAGACGGGCGTGGCAAACAAGGCTCCATGGTGGGTGCTAGTGAAGAGTATCGGTCTGGAGGGGTTGGGATGGAAAGCTTGTTGATGGAATATGCACTGGCGACGCTGTTTTTGGTTAATGTGATTGTCCAAGGATCGCCAGACCTCAAGGTGCGTGTGCATTTGCGTAGCCAGCTCAAGGCTTCTGGCCTCCCACGAATCGCCGCCAAAATGCAGCAGTTTAACTATGACCATATCAATGAGCAGATTCGGAAATACGACGAAGCTGCGGCCATGGACTATGAGGACTTGCTAAACATTGAACGTGAAGAGGACATTAAGGATATGGACGACCCGAATGAAATTGTTCATGAAATTTGGGGCCGGGTCAAGGGTACTGGCGCCGAGGGCTACTTTTTGAGCGCCATGCAGCATTTCATGCTGGTGCGTGAAGACCCGAGCGATGAAGGCGCTCGAATGTTCCAGCTCGTGGACGCGTTAATGTCGCATGTGGTTATGGACCGAATCAGTCCCGACGTGGACTTGAGCAATATCCTCAACTTTTCTGTACAAACCATTCTAGATAGACTCCAAACTGATGACCAGGCCCGGCGAGCTCTTTTGGATGCAAAAGAGAGCGCCAAGTTGGTGTCTGAAGCCAAGGCGGAACGGGATCGTATGCAGCAGCTGGTGAACTTGGGTGCTGACGGCATGGTGGGCAAGCTACAAAAGCAGCTCGACGAACAAACCGAAATGCTCAAACTGCAGCGGCGAATCAATGAAAACTTGCAAGGCGATTTGGACGGGATGAAACAAAACCACGTGGTTGAACTACAAAACCAAGAGCTAGAGATTCGTGAATTGTACATGATGCTTAAAGAAAAGGAGCAGCACGGCGGTTCGTCTTCATCAACAGCAGACGATAAAAGCTCGGGGATTATTGACCGAGAGAAACTTGCATCCAAGCTTGAAGCTCAGCTTGCTAGAAAAAAGACTGAATACAAGCTTGAAGGCCGTGCATGGGAGGTGGAACCAAGCCCAAGACTACGCGAGCTTCGAGACAAGATGGAGTCACTACAATTACAAGCCCGTGAGCTTGAAGTGTTTGACTTTGACGACGATGAGATGGAGGATGACGATTCAAAACTTGACGATTTCGCCCATACTCTACCCGAATCTACTCGAAAGGATTTGTACGAACAACGAATGATGCGTATGAAACGTCTCAAAGAGCTTCAACAGTTTTCCAACGACGCAGCCAAGGACTTTATGCTCCAGGACGATGAAAATGCTGCCAATGCCGACGATGATAAGGCGGCTATTGCTGATGGTGCTGGTGCCACCACTGGTGGCGGCGATAAGATTAAGGTTTCCAAACAACGGCGACGCACTGCACGAATGCCGTCAAAATCTAAATCCAAGAATTTGCACCAAAAGCAGCAGCCACTGCCACAGACCCCAGAAGTCGACGAAGGCGAGTTTGATAAGCGTGAAAACGGACAATCTCCTGATTTGTCTGGTTACAAGCCTGTTGCCACTGAAAAGGCCAAGCTTGTCACCGTTGGCAAGCCGCGCAAGCCAGAAGAAGACGCGTCGTCAGTATCAGCATCCAAATCGTTGCCATACTTGGAAGAAATCACTCGAAAGGTGTCTCAAATGAAGGGTGCTGATCGAGATGATGATGACGATGATGATGAGATTAAGGTTGAAGAAGTGAAGGAAGTTGTTGAGGATACTCCATCTGCTGTTGTTAGCAACGATAATGACGGTAAGCTGCCAGTTGCCGTTGCCCCGCCACCGCCACCTCCAATACCGGCGAGCTTGCAGTTCACTAACAATACGCCATCACCAGCAAGTGGGTTTACTGGTCCGCCTCCTCCTCCTCCTCCTCCGCCACCGCCGCCAGCTACTCCAGGTTTTGGTGGACCACCACCGCCGCCGCCGCCTCCTCCTCCTCCGCCAGGGTTCAATGGTGCTCCGCCGCCACCGCCTCCACCACCACCTCCACCGGGTTTCACTGGTACGCCACCGCCGCCACCACCTCCAATGCCAAATGGAAGCAGTGTGCCAGGGACACCAATCCCACCACCACCGCCACCTCCAATGCCAGGTTCAATAGCTTCATCGCCAGCCATGACCCCGATGATTCCTGGCTCGCCTCAGTTCACGCTTGGCATTCGGCCAAAGCGAAAGTTGAAGCAAATGCATTGGGAAAAGCTGGATACTGTCGACCATACTGTTTGGGCTGGCAATGAAGCCACGATTGCCGATGAGCTGCACAAGAAGGGTGTGTTTGAAGAAGTGGAGCGCATTTTTGCTGCCAAGGAGATTAAGAAGATTATGGGCAAGAAGAAGAAGCAGGAGGAAGAAAAGGTGTCGTTTTTGGCTCGAGATGTGTCACAACAGTTTGGCATCAACTTGCACATGTTCTCCAATCTCATGGTTGAAGAACTGGTGCTCAAGATTCTAATGTGCAGCAACGATGTGATTGAAAACGTTAATGTGTTGGAATTCCTGTCAAGACCAGAAGTAACCGAGGTGACCATCAACATGGCCAAAAACTTTCAGCCGTACAGCACCGACTATACGCGCGACGAGGACTCGCGCGAGAAGCCTGAAAAGGACCCGTCGGAGCTTGCCCGCGCCGACAATATTTATCTAGAGCTGTGCTACAACCTGCAGCACTATTGGAAAGCTCGAATGCGTGCTTTGAGCATAATCACCACATTCCAAAAAGACTACACTGAACTCATTACGGTACGAACCAAGAAAGAAAGAAGAAAAAAACATTACTAACAATTCAAAAAAAATATAGAAACTGCGACAAGTTGATGCGGCATGTGAAAAGGTGCGGGATTCCAAGCACTTGAAGGACATTTTGGAGATTATTCTGGCCGTGGGTAACTACATGAACGACAGTAGCAAACAGGCTAGCGGGTTCAAACTGGGTACTCTCCAACGCCTGGTCTTCACCAAGGACGATAAAAACACAATGACTTTTCTACACTATGTGGAAAAGATTGTCCGGACTAGCTTCCCGCATTTGGAAGGGTTTTGTGATGATCTGAAGGAGGCGATTGCGGTTGCCAAGCTGTCAGTCGAGCAGCTCAAGACGGACTGTACCGAGTTTATGCAGCAGGTCAAGAATGTGCAAACCTCCATTGACATTGGCAACTTGTCTGATCCAACCAAGTTCCACCCACAAGACGAGGTGCTGACTGTCGTGTTTAGCTCGTTGCCGGAAGCGCGTCAAAAGAAGGAATACCTAGGCGACCAGCTCAAGACTACAATGGCCGAGTTCAACAAGCTCATGAAGTACTTTGGTGAAGATCCAAACGATTCGGCGTCGGCTGGTTCCTTTTTTAGTAAGCTTTCCTTCTTTGTTACTGAATTCCAGCGTGCAAAGGGCGAAAACTTGCAGCGAGAAGCCGAGGAACGAGCATATGCGGCTCGCAAAAAGATGGTGGAGCAGCCCAAAAAATCATCAGCTTTGGCGTCTGGCGATTTGTCTCAAGCCACGTCCAGCAACAACTCTCCATCCAATGGCGGTGGTTCTGGCGGTGGTACAAACAGCTCTGTTATGGACAATTTGCTGGAAAAGTTAAAGGCTGCTGGGCCTACCGGCGATGCCAGATCGGCGCGGCGCCGAGCCGCCGCACGGAGAAACATGGCCGAGCACCGTCGATTGCTGTCTAGCAGTAATCATGAAGTTGTGGCTGTGCAAGAAGGTCTTGAAGTTGGCGAGGATGGGTCTGTGAATGGGCTTCAACCACCTGCAGACATTACCGAGTCAACAACAACAACCACGTTGCCATCTGCCTCGCCAAATGATGATGATGATGATGATGATGGTGGTGATACCGAGCCAGCAGTCAAGCGCAACTCGCATGATGACCATATGGGTAACAATGATGTCAATGAGGTACCTGCCGTACCTGCTAGCGCTACCAGCGCTGCCCCAGAAGTTTCTGAAAAGGATGAGGAGGCAGTTGAGCTTGAACGTGCCACTTCGGTGGCTAGCGAGCCGGCAATGTCGACTGACGCTCCAGCAGCTGCGGAAGACGATGAAGATGTTGGTGGTCGGGCTAGAAAACTGCTTGAAGAGTTGCGAAGCGGAAGTACAGAGTATTCTTCCAAGCGGCAGAGTAACAGCATGAACACTGGACAGACTAATAGCAGGCTTGCCGAGAGACGGGCTAGAAAGGCACAGCAGTTGAAGGGTAGGGGTAGTGAAGAGCTCAGAGCGAGTCTGAGGGTGGCCGCATCGCCGGAAAAGTCACCGGTTAAGGATTCTAGACCGGCAACGCCTCCGCCAGATGTGTCTCCTACCAATGAGCCGGCTGATGACAATGTTAACACTCCAGAACACGAACATGAACATGAACCAGAGCATGAAACGCAAGAAACAATCTAACTTGGAACAAGCTTAAGAAAAAAGACAACAACAAAAAAAAAAACACACACAAAACAGCATTTTTATATATATATATTATTACTATAATTGACTTAATGACCTCTTTTTTTTATTTATTTAATACTTTTTTGACAGCTTGTGCCATACTTTTATATACGGCCGACTCTGCTGACATGTGAGTGGAAATTGAGAAAGTTGGCTATAGGTAATATTATCTGCCCTTAAACTGTACGTGGTATATAATTGCCGTTGAATTTTACTGGACAAATTTCTTGCCACACTCTTCGGTGTGACAAGCAATGGCGTAATGGCCAAGATAAGACCCATTAGAAACACAGTCCTTGGTTGGGCCCATTTCAAACACACATCGACCAACGACCTTATCGTCAGCGCCGGTGTCAACCAAGTCAGCGTAAAAGAAGCCATCGCCTGGCGTCTTGTAATCATGAATGTTCTGGCCACAGGAGTCGCTCTTTCGCATTTGAATCTTTTTACCACCGCACCAGTGGCTCAAATCTTCACCGCAAATGTTCCACCATGGACCGTTTGGATTGGATGGAACATCGATAGGATAAGTGTCGGCTTTGCAAAGGTCTTGCTTTTCGTTGGCACAGAAACCGTTTTGGTTCTTCATTTGAGCTGGGCCGGAACCAGCACCGCCGGAAATACCTTCACCAGAGATGATACCAAAGTAAAGGTTGGCAAAGGCGGTTGAGGAGAGAGTGGTTAGAGTGAGGATAGTAGCCGTAAGTTTCATTGTTTTATTATTATTCTGTATTATATGAGATGAGAAGGTACTATTGGCAGGTATTTATACCCGGACAGATGGGTATACATATCCGGATCGTCTCAGTATACTATAGCGCTATTAGGTAAGCTTGCTTAATTACTTCAGGCCTTACATATATAGGGGTGCACCATGGCTCAGATGTTGCATGAATGCGCTGGTGCCTTGGACTCATGAGCACGGAGATGTGCGCGCCCCGGGCCGGACCCCTTAAACATATATGCATACGCGTGTCATATATATATACATTTATAAGCTTAATTAATTAATACCCCACTCTACTTCCAATTATCAATACCCCGCAGCAAGACTGTAACGTAGATTATTATTATTATTAGGACGTCTTAAGGCTTATAAAGCCAGTCTTATATATAACATATGGCGTATGACGACCTGGATTTTGTATAGGCGCGCGCTTAACCAACGACTGTTAAGTTTCTTTATATATAGAGGACCCGGAGTTTGCTCCGTCGGTCTGCTACATGTGCATATACAACGTAAGCTTATAACTTACATCCGATCAGGATACTCAATTGAGTTCGGGTCTCACAGGCCCGGGGGCGAGACGCGTTGGAAAGAAAATCCGATAACCTTTTATCAGATGACTCGGCCGGTTTTTAAAATAGCCCCAACCACCATGGCGGTCAAAGTTCTCAACATATATGGAAATTATAAGCGCTTGCTAGCTCACAAATTTTCATCCATGGGGTCTTTTGCAAGGAAAAGTCTTTATATACACGCGTTGCTTACATGCAAAGCTTACACACAATCGGGATAGATCGTTCCGGTGATCGGATCGATGGCGCTAGCTACGGATCTTCCCATATAAGACTATCAAAGCTTATTGCATGCATTGACTTCAAGTGCGCGATTTTTCACCCAAGCATGCATGTACGTACGTAAGCTTATGGAGATATAGATCTACTTAATTAGGTGCGCGTGTCATACCAGCTGCCTATAGGTAAACTTATATAAAGCGTTATGACCCAATTATAATGATCTGTGTGTTTCTCAGGTGGATCGCGAGCGCAAGAACTGTGCATTGTGGGGGAGGGGCCCGGCCCGGCCCGGCTCAGAAAATTCATGCACATGTCGCTTCGAATATCATAGGAGATATATCTATTATAAGCTTAGGCTATAGAAAATAACTTAGTATACTGCCCGGGTGATGTTAACTGAATTCGGCCCTGTGGGATGCATGATGATATGATAAGCTTAGTATCTAAATATATATATACCCGCGGCACAAATGCATTTTACATCCGGTCTGTCTACCAGTTTAGGCACACCCGAAGTTTACTCCGGCTAGTTGCATATATACATGTGTGCGTTGTTAGATCTCATAGGCGCCTTTACGCTTAGTCACAGGCCCCGCCGGGGTCCGGGGGGAGCTATTAAAATTTTGAGCTTGATTGCTATATATATCTCAAATATATAAAATAAAAAAAAGTTGGAGAGTGTCCGAGCGTTAAGCAGCAAGCTCTTGATGAAGATGAAACGGCATTGAAGCGCATAATGCAGATGGAAATGACAGGAGAATCGCGATATCTGTATCCAAGATTTTCAGCTAGACTATAAATAAGACCTACCAATGTCAACCCTGCCGTCTCATTAATACAAGACTCCAGTTGATGGTTACTTTTACGCTGATGTGATTGATACCGGCGCTGAGAATCTTTAATGCTGCATAATTTGTGTTCATTGAGCCGCACGGTAATTTGTACGAGCCGCATACATGTGAG
Source organism: Blastobotrys elegans (assembly GCA_030564235.1). Classification (NCBI taxonomy): domain Eukaryota; kingdom Fungi; phylum Ascomycota; class Dipodascomycetes; order Dipodascales; family Trichomonascaceae; genus Blastobotrys; species Blastobotrys elegans. Next base: position 30,435 of record JAJLUJ010000136.1, read on the forward strand.
ACCTTTTTAACAATTTTATTTCTAATTTTGTGCTTTTTTTATATATATATATTTTTTTAAACAGTCTCCATGTACCGCGTCACTTCCCAATTCGTGACTGCGTCATTAAACTGGGCCACTTCTTCAAACCGGGTACCAGCAAAATGATCTACAAATGCATCACCCAACACTTCCCTTGCCAGACTTTCAGGCGCAGAGAACCGGGTCGCAGCATCATGCAATGTCTTTGGCAGCTTCTCAAACTTGCTCATTTCATCCGCATCATTACCCATCGGCGGGATATCCAGCTCCAATCCCCTTTCAATCCCCCGTAAACCAAGCGCCAAGACAGCCGACAATGCATAATGAGTGTTGACATCTGCACCCGGCGTGCGTATCTCAAACCGGGTGGACTTGGAGTCTGGTTCCTGAGGTGAGATGAGCCGGATGGAGGCAATACGGTGCTCTAAACCCCACGATACAGTCACCGGCGCCCAAAACGATTCCACAAGTCGTTTATACGAGTTGATGGTAGGGGCCAGCAACGGCATGATATCACCAAGCCCAGCCAGGATCCCAGCCAAAAATGACCGGCCGAGATCAGACAAGTATACGATATCTTTCCACTTGGCTGACGCGTCTGGCTTAGACCGCGATAGGAGGTTCAACCCGGTTTGTTGGTCGATTATAGACACGTGGAGGTGACCCGAGTTTCCAGGCATCCCTTGTTGAGGTTTAGCCATGAAGCAGGGCATGATCCCGTACTTGGGACCCAAGCTTTTACAGACCAGTTTGAACATGCTCGCTTTATCAGCCATGGTCACAGCAGAGGAAAACCCAATAGCAGCCTCAAACACACCCGGCCCGGTCTCTGTATGCCATCCTTCCAGTTCACAGTCAAACTTTTGACACGTGTTTAGCACGTCGTAGTAATAGTCTTGGTTGAGTGTGGGCCGTTGGATAGAGTACCCAAACATTCCGGGGGAGATTGGGGTGAGACCCACACCCTGTTTCTGCTGAACAGACTCGGCAGTTTCCTTAAACTGGTAAAACTCCAATTCAGCACCGGCCATTGGTATACCATTGCATATAGGCTTGTATTTTTCGCAGACGGTGGAGAGGAGAGATCGCGGGCACGGGCTGATTGGCTTGTTTGTCGCCGAGTCAAGGAACGACACGAGGAAGAAGGGCATATTGTTTTCCCAGGGGATTTGCCGGAAACTGGCCAGGTCAATCACCGCGTTCAGGTCTCTATACCCATTACCTGCGTTCGATACTGACAACTCTGTTGTGTATGGCCGGTCGTGCATATCCCAGCCAAACACCACGCTGCAAAATCCAAATCCCTGTTTCGCAGCAGACAGAAACTTTTTCTTTGACATGATCTTTCCTCGTAGGATACCATCCACGTCGACTCCTGCCACCTTTACCGAGTGGTTATCGCCCAGTTGTTCTTCTAGCTTTTTGAGGTCCATATTGGGTAAATGTGAATGGTGAGAGGGAGAAAGAGGGGGATCACATGTCCTCCCACTTTAAGCGCGTACGCAACCTCCCCCCAAGCATGCTATAAGGCTCTCTCTTTTTCTTTTACTCGCAACAAAAAGCTGCTAATTTCGGGGGCATAACAAACCCAAAATTTTAAAGATTGGAAAACGGGTTTCCGACGATACCAGCAAACATAACCAACTGATAACGATAGTCCAATTGTCAACGTAAAAGGTTATCATTTATAGTCTGTTTTATCGGAATGTATTGCAACGTACTCCTCTTCTCACACACCCCCTGCGGAAAGTCGGAACTCCGACTATTTTTTTTTTTTTTTTGCCCATCGCGCGGTTATAAAAATAGCCGCGATTTTCCCAAACCTACTTACTTCTCCACATCATCTTTTTTGACAAGCAACAAAGAATGGGACGACTAGACAACAAAAACTGCATCATTACTGGCGCTGCTGGGTATGGACCATTAAATATAATAATAATATAAAACCCACGTTTGCAATTTTTTTTTTTGATAGCTAACATACTTAACAAGCGGCATTGGCATTGAAACCGCAATCCAATTTATCAAGGAAGGCGCCAACGTGGTCATGTCTGATATCAAGCCAGAGGACTTGGACAAGGCGTTGCAAGTTGTGCAAAAGTACAACACTGCAGGCACCAAGTTGGAAGCCAAGGTTTGCGATGTGTCTAAGGAGGATGATGTTAAGGCGTTGGTGGAACATGCCGAGCCATGGGGCGGCGTCGACGTTATGTTCAACAATGCCGGTATCATGCACTCTGACGACGATGGTGTGTTGAACACGGAGGACAAGATTTGGGACTTGACTCAAAATATTAATGTTAAGGGCGTGCTTTATGGTTGCAAGCATGCAATTGCCTCTATGACTTCCCACAAGAAAACCAAGGGCTCAATCATCAACACTGGGTCTTTTGTTGCTCTTATGGGAGCGGCAACCCCACAAATTGCGTACACTGCTTCCAAGGGTGCTGTGTTGGCAATGAGCCGTGAAATTGCAATGTGTTATGCTCAAAAGGGGATCCGATGCAATGCTTTGTGCCCAGGTCCTTTGAACACGCCATTGTTGCAGTCGTTTTTGGATACTGAGGAAAAGAAGACGCGACGGACCGTGCATTTACCAACCGGCAGATTTGGCGAGGCCATTGAACAGGCCAAGGCTGTTGTGTTTTTGGCATCGGATGAGTCGTCCTATATTACTGGCCAGGACTTTATGGTCGACGGCGGTTTGGCCCGGTCTTATGTCACTGGGTTGGATGAGCCAGTCGCTGGTCCTGAAAATGAAGTGTTTGGTAAGTAAAAATAAAAATAAAAATAAAAATACTGTCTGTATGAAGATGTAAAAGTAAAATGAAACGTATGTTGGCCGTACATACCAGACTGTCTATATAGTGACTTCGCACGCCGCACTGCACCCAGCGCTTATTTATATATATAGGTCGCAAAGGAAAGAGAGTTGGCTAAAAGTTACTAATCATTAATTAAAACGAATATCAAAGACTATATATAGCCGAGCACCCCTCCCGAAGAAGATGAGAAGATCTCGAGTACAATTTAAGCAGTGAGGTAACCATCCCCAGAAAGACGCGCTTATAATGTACAGCATATCGATCTATAGACCAACTTGAACTTGGGCTGCTCTACCAGCCGCATATGCACGTATATAATCCCTCGCGCCATGTTCACTAAGCCACACACCACCGACACGGCAAGAACCATAAGGCGTCTTTATGTATTTCGTGCGCTCGTGATCGTATACTATCTAATCTCGACCCTATCTATTCGCCACTGAAACCCGTGATAGGTGCTCTGAAATGATAAGCCGGCTGAATCACCCCCC
>JAJLUJ010000137.1:0-33655 GCA_030564235.1 Blastobotrys elegans
ACACCATACACCCTTTGTCGCCATATTTAAAGGAAGAGTTTGAAATTGTCTTTCGAGACCATATCTTATGGTTGGAATAGCCTAGCTAGGGCTCGAGACTCGAGTGGCCCTAGACTGGGCATTATGATTAGATGCCGGTGCATTGCCAACAGCTGAAAGTATTCTCTCGTGCGGCTCATTCTGTGTTGTATATATATATATTCGATTTTTGGATTAGTAATTTTATGAATTTTCAAAATAAATATTTTTCCTGCTCATAAGATGATATCTCGCGCGCTCCCTAGCTGGCTTTCTGAACGTTTGCCGGGACGGTAATTTGTGACCAAGGTGGCCTAATTGGGAAGGCAAAAAAAAGAAATATATGCAGATCAAAAAGCAAATATGCGGGCGTGCTTCCCACCCAAAATCGCCCGCATATATACGTGCGCTTATTTTCTATGGTGTTAATTACAACTACTTGAAAATCTCATATTTAAATTGTCCAAAGCATGCAGGTTTTAGTACGTACGTCTGTGGACCATGGCTTTCAATATCATGTATACATGCCTGGCTTTGTTTCTGTAAGACTAAAGCGCCAGGCTTAATCTCCCCACGGTTGAGGGAAGAGTTGAGACAAGGATTTACAAACCGTTAATTACGCTTACAACGTTCACAATAGACCTCTCTATCTTCACTTCTTGTCAATTAACTAGGCATTCGACTAAACGAAACGCTGCAGTTGACATTAACATTTGCAAGTACGCGTGGCTTTCTTCATCCCACAGACTGTTCGATTATACGTTGGGCAAAAAATAATACGTTAATTATACAGATGTTACAAGGGTGAGCCACTTTCTCTAATAAAGGCGACCGATGATTTCGCGGATCCCAAGATTCCGTGGTGCGCGCCAGCTAATGACAATGACGTGCCGTACAATGTAGAAAAATTTCAAGCTTGTGTGATTTTAAAACAATGCCGGTCTTCCGTGGACGAGTTTCTTAAAAAGTAATATGGGATATAAGGCCTTATATGTTATAACCCCTAGGGTTAAAGCAGGCCCAGGCTTTATATAATATAAGTAAGCCACTTCACCGATCCCACCGTGTTATATATAAGACAATCACGATAGCTATATATGAATCGTTTCCAAGTGGCTGGGTTTAATAATGCATTGCGTCATGCTGAGGAAGAAGAAACTCTTATATATATATATATACGGCATCGGCCGGTCGTTCGGCTGGCTGCGCGAGAACAAATGTGTGGCCATCCATCGGTGATTGCAGATCGCTGCTGCAGCTCATATGCTTCTTTTTCTGCAGATTGAAAAATTCTTTCGGCCGCGGTCGGGTATAAGACCGCGGCCTTAATTAAGCTCAATTGTCTCGAGATCAATGGCATCCGCCGGCAATGCACGAGATCGACTTGTACTAGCAACAATAACCTTGTTCAGCTGGCCGGCTGTAATAGTGCTAGTACATGTATGATATCTCGAAGCAGGCATCAGATCCTAGTCCATATGATAATATTGCAAGCACATATATGCATCAATAACATATGTTGAACTGATCGTAATTAATTACTTTAATTGTTTTAGTTGCGTAGTAATTCAGCTGGCCAATTGTTAACCGCGGTGCTTTGTCCGTTATCTGCCTCTTTCTTTTTCTTTTTTAAACTGTCGGCTATTAACCTTAAAATTTTCTTCCTCGATCCGATGCCAAGCATAAGGCTCGGTTAGCTTAGAACACGCTTAGAACACGTTTCGGAAACCTCACACTCTTTTTAAGGGAAGTGGTCGCCGCAAGGCGTGAGGCGTCGATAATAATAAAACACGACTTTTTGAGATCTCGAGCAGCGTCTACATTGAAATCCCCATATGGCCTGATGATTCTCACCCAGGCAGTGGTAGTGTTGTGGTCGAGCGGACACGATTTTGCCACTGATAAAGATAAATAAGCAACATACATACACCCCGGACGTCCTTGGTAGCGATGAACTAAGAGCCTTGCTATATACACATGTTCTGAATAATACGTACCAATTGATTAAGGTCTCTACACGTGGTGTGACTTGCCGTCGTTTGCAATTTTGAGCGAGGTCGGCGGCGGCGCGCGCTACCCTCACACAGGTTTGAAAAAAAAATAAAAAATTTATCAACACACTTACCTCGCCCCCAAAAAAAATGACAGAAACCATATTTGACTACTGCGGGTTCAAGGTTGAACCATTATCCAAAAACACATATATAACTAGACTACGCGAGTTTCTAAAATCCGGCATCCCGGCGACTATCACCACCAAAGACCAAGAACTAGCGGAAAAGCAGACGGAAGGCGATGAAGAGCCAGTCGATGGGGGAGATACAGGCACCACTCCTCTCCACCGAATATGCGAATCGTTACCAGCTGAGCCGTCCGAGGAGCAGCTCGAGACGGCACATGCCATGATTGACACTCTATTCGAGTACGGAGCCAACTGGATCATGCTAGACGACAATAACGACTCTCCCGGGTGCATCGCCGCACGACGAGAATTGCCAGACAGCATCTACCAAAAATTCATCCAAGCTGGCGTGCGAGCCGAGATTTTCTTGAACAAAATGACTGAAGAGGTGGAGGTTGAACACGAGCAAGATGCGGCTGTGGACCAAGAGACATATCTCAAAACCGACCTGGAGTACTCGGACACATCCTTGACCACTCGAGATAACAAGGACGGTGTCATGATGGCGTGGGAAGAGCCGATTATGAAACGGAGCGCGCAATTGATCATGCCAAAGGGTAGCAATTCTGTAGTATTGAATGTTGGCTTTGGAATGGGTATCATTGACTCGCTGCTTCAGGACGCACACCCTAAGCACCACTACATTAGCGAAGCACACCCGGAGGTTTTGGCCAAAATGAAACAAGATGGGTGGTACGAGAAACCAAACGTGACCGTTTTGGAAGGTCGATGGCAGGAGACAATCCCAGAATTGATCTCACAGGGAATCTACTGCGATGGTATCTATTACGACACGTTTTCCGAACACTACAAAGACTTGATTGAGTTTTGTGATTGCGTAGTGGGGCTTCTCAGCATGGACGGTGGCGTCTTTTCATACTTTAACGGGCTGGGCGCTGATAGACAGATTGTCAACGACGTCTATTGTCAGGTCGCGGAGCTGGAGATGAACGAGTATGGATTGGAGGTGGAGTTTGAGTCAATCAAGATTGAAGACGATTCTGGTGAGCAGATTCGTCACAAATACTGGGCATTGTCAGACTTTAAGCTCCCAAAGGTGGGGTTTATGGGTATGTAAATGTTGGATGGCTATCAAAAAAATACTTGGGGTTATTGATCTGATTTGCCAAGCGCGCTAGTAGAGCCGCTTCTCGTATTTCTCGTTTATGCATATGCTTTCTCCCTGATATATTTGAGCCGCATCGGCAGTGGCGTGATTGATTGGACAAAAAAAAATAAGTCATTGTAGGCTGATTCTTGAACAACAAATTTAAAAAGGATATATCATTTTGATGGCCGTCCATCTGGGCTGGCCGCTGATAAACATTCATGAGTCGTACGAGCAATACGTATCAACACGCCGCACTTTGTCGAGACATTCTCGGTCTTGAACGTACTCACCAATAAACAACCTCCCTTTCTGTATGATCTGAAAAGATCGGAACATTATCATTACTGTCAAGTTGTGGAAGACTTGAAATTTTACCTGTCATCATCGTATGACAATGCATTTAAAGTTCAAAAGGACCCCTAATTTAGTAAAAAAATCAGCTGTTCCATCGGATTATGATCGACCCAATAAGCACTGTGAATTTACCATTAGTAAAGTGTGGAGAGAAAGAAGAAGGAGCGTTAAGCCGATATCGAAAAAGAGATATAAAGGGTATTAATTATTACAAGTCAGGGGCTAGAAAATTTTTCGTATCTCTCGTTTATGCACACGCTTAAGTAAGCCCAAACCACGCCATTTTTTTTTTCTCCCTCAAGAATTTCCAGTCCACCTCTTATATAACAGATAAACCCACGCATTACAACAAATTTTTCCCTCCCTCCATTTTTATATTCCACACGGCAAAAGATGGGTGTGATTCGTGATCTAAACTTGGATGTTATTCCTTGTTATGTGACTGACTATTTAGGTCGGCTGCCGTTGTACTGCTCGATCCCGACGGTTTTTATTGGGCTGGTGGGTTTGGTGGTTTTTGCCAACGTGTTCTACCAGCTGGTCATTCTACCAATGAAGCCAAATAGAGTGCCGCTAGTGTTCCACTGGTTCCCTTGGGTCGGTTCAAGCGTCGTTTACGGTATGCAACCATATGATTTTTTCTCCAAGAACCACCGAAAATACGGAGATCATTTTTCATTCATTTTGTGCGGCAAGACCATGACGGTCTGTCTTGGTCCAAAGGGTAACGAGTTTGTGCTTAACGGCAAGCTCCAAGACGTTAGTGCCGAGGAAGCGTACAAGCACTTGACCACGCCAATCTTTGGCGAGGGTGTTGTGTACGATTGCCCAAACTCTCGACTGGTTGAACAGAAAAAGTTTGCCAAGGGTGCTTTAACTCGAAATGCCTTCAAAAAGTACGTGCCAATGATTGTCAAGGAATGCGAGGATTACATTAAAAACTCGGCCAACTTTCAAGATGGTAATGATAACGTACGAATTGGTACTGTTGATTTGATGGAAGCGACTCCGGAATTGACCATTTATACTGCGTCTCGAACCATGCTTGGTGATGAGGTTCGGGAAAAGTTTGACAAGCGAACTGCCGAGCTTTACTCTGATTTGGATAAAGGTTTCAAACCATTAAACTTTGTCTTCCCAAACCTGCCTCTTCCATACTACAAGGCCCGTGATAATGCTCAGAAGGAGATTTCTGGTCAATATATGGAAGTGATTAACCGTCGACGACAAGATAAGGATTTTGATCATGATGATTTGATTTCCGCCGTTATGCAAAACTGTACTTATAAGGATGGCGTGAAGATGACGGATCAGCAGATTGCAAACTTGATGATTGGTGTTTTGATGGGCGGTCAACACACTAGTGCTTCCACTAGTGCCTGGATGATGCTCCACTTGGGCCAAAAGCCACATTTGATTGAAGAACTGCTCAAGGAAAATGAACAAGTGTGCGGCTTTGACGATGAAGGCAACTTGAATGAACTGACTTTTGAACACTTGCAACAAATGACATTAACCACGTCTGTGATTAAGGAAACTCTACGTCTACACTCCCCGCTGCACTCCATTTTCCGAAAAGTGATGCGAGACTTGCCAATCTCAGACACTGACTATATCGTGCCAGCTGGTCACTACGTTATGGTGTCTCCAGGCATGACTCACCAATCTGAAGAATACTTTAAAAATGCTCTAGAATTTAACCCACATCGTTGGGAAGACCAACGAGTGAAGGATATGGAATCTATGGACGCTGGTAGCACTATTGATTACGGGTTTGGCGCGGTATCAAACACTGCCAAGTCTCCTCTGCTGCCATTTGGTCACGGCCGTCACAAGTGCCTTGGTGAACAGTTTGCTTTTATGCAACTGGGAAGCATCATTTCGACATTTGTTCGTAACATGAAGTGGTCCCTACCAGACGGGAACAAGGTCCCAGATGTTGATTATGAAAGTATGGTTACTTTGCCAAAAGCACCTGCAAACATTGTCTGGGCGGCTAGATAAAATAAATTTAAAAAAAAAAATTTAAAAAAAGGTATAACGTTCTCACAATATTTTCTACAACTCGTCATGATGAATCTGCTTCTTGACGTGGTCGCTATACTTGTGCGAGTTTGCTTCGACATATTGATGGAGTAGGTGTTTTGAGTCTGATTCATCCTTGACTTCAAGGCATGCAGCCGGACCGACCATTTTAAAGTGGTACTCGCACTTTTCAGGTTCACTAACGGTCAAGATTTTGTTTTGGGCGCCGCACGTCATTGATACCTTTGCGCTTCGCACCGGGCCGTTCCAGCATCTGGTGCCGTGGTCAAAGTCAATCTTAATCTCGCCAGTCGAGTCGCTCAAATGCATTTGTTCAAACTGGCCCAGGTTGGACCGGTGGCCGTTACCATCTTGACTAGCCGACTGGAAAAAACACACTTCATAGTCGTATTCGCCGATATGTTCCTTGACGCATTCCTCCTTCAATGCTCGCAAAATATCGTCCTTGCCATAGTCTCGGCCCAAGTCTTTGGTCATTTCTTCAATATCCGATTTGGTATCGGTGACAGCCTTCTCAGAGGCTTCGGCTAGTGTACGAGCACGTCGCACAGTTTCGCTCTCATTGTCAGTGCTGGTGTCTTTTCGTTCAGCTAGAATGCCGTTTTCGACAGCCCATTGACGTGCTTGCCCCATGTAGACTTGTGCCCAGACTGGTAGGATGGACTGTGATGAAGGGGAGGCGGCTCGGTATTGTTTCAAGTTATCAATCACCGTGTTCATTTCGTTGCTAGCGGATTGGATATCACCAACCACTTCTTCTCGTACCTTGAGCTCGTCAAACGCTCGCAACGCTTCCTTGACGGCCGCGTCGTTAAAGTTTGGATTGTACCCTTCCTTCATTCTATCCAAAACACCTTTTAGCTCATTGTATTGGTCTCGTAGTGTTGTAACTCGTTCCAAACTTTTGGCCCGTGCGTCGCTCAACTCTTGAAGCTTTTCAACGGCTTGTTGAATCTCCACTGGCATATCCAATTGAGCAGCACTCAACCCACTTGCCAGCTTCTCTTCCCGGTCTTGTTTGATTATATCGTCCAGATCTTTCTTGTACTTGTCTTGTTCCTTGACCAAGTCGGTCAGTTTCTTTTCCTTGGCGGCAATATTTTGCTTCAAATCATCACGGGATTTTTGCGCGGTTGCAATGAGCTCAAGTTTAGCCTTGAGCCCGGCCTGCACCTTTGCCTTTTCTTGCTCAATTCCGCTTTTGTACACCTTGTTGATCTCAGTGCATCGGCTAGGGCAGTCGACAAACTCGTTGCCGGCTTCGTCGCTGCCATCGCAGCACAGTTCGTAATCGCACACCCCGTCATTGACCATTGTAGATGGAATGAAGGCTGGGATATGACCCTTGTTCTCGCAGTAGAATACGTTATTACTGCATGCTGCGGTTCCTGGCTCATCACTGCCGTCTGGACAGTCGCAATAATCGTCATTCACGCGGTCAAACGGGATGACAATGTCTGGGCGGTTGAGACACGCCCAATTGTTGTCCCGGTCTGGTTTATACAAATGTTGATTGTCTGGAGGAACCCCGCGAACGTTGTCCGACGCAGCTACAATTATTGCTGATAGTTGTAGCAGGATGCTATGCGTGAGTTTCATGGCGTGCGTACAAAAACGTTGTGTTGTCAAGAAGGAAAAAAATATTACAGCTAAAAAAATATCGGAATCGGAGAACCGACCCCATGTTTATAAAACCAGATTTTTAAATGCCCTCACGTGTACATTACCAAGTGTATTATTCATGGGATTTTTAATAGCCATATGAAACGAAAGCATGCGCGTCTCACGCTAAGTATACACTCTATTTACATGTCAAATGCCAAAATAAAATAAAACACTACCTCAACAACGACTCGTCATCTTCTTCATAATCCAGGCCCATCTCCTTTGCGGCTTCACGCATCTGGTCGTCGATAAAATCCTCAGCGCCGCGCCCTCGCGACCCCAAAAACAATTGCTGGACTCTCACCAGCATGAATGTGATATCGCCCAAAAACAGAATCCCGCAAAATACTAGATAATCGCGCCAAGCTCGCAACCAGCTTTTGGTTACTGTATTCTTACGGTTAGAAACTGATGCTTCCTTTGCAAACACCTTGACACGGTTGACAGGTGAGCCAAACCGTCGATTCAAACCTTGGATGATCCGCATAGTCCGACCCAGAAACACAAGCTCCAAGGGGATCCGCTCGGTATCTTGCAAAAACTGTCGAAACTTTTCTCGCATCTTGTCATGCTGCTCAAACTCTTCATGCGCAGTTGGCTCTCTGACTGTATCGAGGTCTTCCGACTTTGACTTGTACTTTTGCATCATGGTTGTGGAGGCCAGCATCTCGCCATCGCCAAACCCCCACTCCCTGGTGAGATTACGAAGCGTGTCCATATCAGCAGTGAACATTGCTTCCCATAGCGTGCAGTATTCACGTCGAAATTTGTCGTGTTCGCGGATATACAGCCCATGATCGATCAAAACCTGCTGTTGGCGCCGCCCATTATCGATATACCGTAGCATAATGTTGCCAGGATGCGGGTCGCAATGCACCAACCCCCAGTCGTAGATTTGTTTACTGTAAAGCTTGATCAACCATTTCATCACGTCCGAGGTGTCGAATTGCAGCCGTTCAATTTCCTTCTTGTTGCTTAGCGGGACGCCGTCGATCCATTCAGATACCATGACGCGGCTGGTGCTCAACTCTGGGTAGTTTTCGGGCACGTAAATGTGGGCACTCAAAGCCTTATCAGCAAGCACGTTCCGTCTAGTCTCTTCAGCGTTGGCCAGTTCGTTTTTAAAATCGACTTCTTGCATCAGCCGTTCCGCCACATGCTCAGCAAACACATAGATTGGCATCTTAAACAGGTACCGGTCCCAAACCCACATGATCCACTTGTAAGCGGACAGATCCCAATTAACCTGCTTGTCAAGGTTTGTATGCTGGACCTTGACAGCTACCCACTGCCCCGTCTTGAGCTTGGCCTTGTGAACTTGCGCGATTGAAGCACTGGCCACGGCGCGATGGTCGATATAGTCAAAAAACAAGTCTGGTGGTTCGTTATACTCGGCGGTTAGCAAAGATTCTACTTCTTTCCACGGATCTTGCGGAGCTGCGTCAAATAGTTGGCCTAGTTTGTCTTGGAAAGCTTGTGGAAACACGCCAGCCTGGATAGCCGCCGCTTGGCCCATCTTGATATACAGCCCCTTGTTTTTGATCATCAGGGTATAAATACGCTCAGCGCTTCGTTCGTGCAATGCCACCACATCATGACCCTCTGCAAAGTTGATCTTGTAGTCGATACCCACCCACGTTAGGTCCCGCAAACACCTTGCAGCGCGTGTAATGGCGCTACCATTGAAATACCGATCCCACCCGTAGAATGTAAGCCCAACGCCACCGAGAATAACCCCGCGGCGTTGCCATTTGGTGAGCCCTCGACGACTAGTCTTTAGTGAGCTTGGTGGAGGAGCCGAGACATGCGTGAGTTTTTGCCGCAACCCTGATGTAGCAGCAGACGACGATGTTCCAAATAATCGTCTCATTGTTGGAGTTGCAGAGGAAAAAAAGGGTATACGCGCCCCGCCCGCGCTTGTAATTATTCCAGGAACTTCCCGTCACGGTAAATATAGTTTACCCGGTGTGACAAGTTTTGTTTTTCAGAAACACTCAACACTGGGAAGAAAGAAAGGAAGGAAAAAAAATTTCACCATATAGACGACGACACTTTTCAATTTGAATAAATATGGGCGATTCTAGTCTACATCTTGCACGACCAGCAGGCACGTCCACGTCGGGCGTTGCGTCCATTTCATCACCAATGAACGTGGTGATCCAAGCACAGGCTCTTTTCCAGGTTCTGGACCAAGCCATTCGACACAAGAAGGGCCAACAGCGAGTGATTGGCGCGCTATTGGGTGTTCGATCTGAGGATGGGTTGGAAGTCGAGATCAAGACTGCGTATGCCGTGCCTCACGAAGAGACGGAGGACCAGGTGGTGATTGGCATGGATTACAACAAGAGCATGTACCAGCTACATCGAAGAGCTAATCCAAAGGAGATCATTTTGGGGTGGTACGCCACGTCGTCGGAGCTAAACAACCTGAGCGGTCTCATTCACGATTTTTATTCCCAGGCAGAAGGCACATATCCATACCCGGCCATCCACATGACCGTCCAGGCCGGCGATGTTATGAGTGATATTGACGTGCGGACCTACATTTCCTCACCAGTCGGCGTGGGCGAACGAAACCCTGGCAATTGTTTATTCGTGCCAGTCTCCAACGAGATTCGGTACTGTGAAGCCGAACAAAACGCGCTCAACGTTATTGACCAGGCTAAAGAAGAACCAGAACGAGCCGTTGAATTGACGTCCGACCTGGCCAACTTGGAAAGCTCTATTGAACAAGTGCTGGACATGTTGGAACGCGTATCTGCATATGTTGGCCAAATTGTCGAAGGACAGGAACAAGGCACCACCGCCATGGGCAAGTTTTTGATGAAAAACTTGTCCCTAGTGCCGTCAGTCTCGGCCGCCAATTTGGAAAAAATGTTCAACTCTCACCTACAAGACGTGCTAATGGTGGTGTACTTGGCAAACACTGTAAAAACACAACTACAATTGTCCAGCAAGTTGACACCACTCGTTTAGAAAAAGAAGTTTTTTTTGATATATATAATAATAATAATGTTTTTTGTGTATATATATTTTATATGCCTCCAAACAATGGACTCAATGAGCCCATTTCCAGCAACTCGTTCCAATCGTCTGGGTCATCCCGCAGGTCAGCAGTGACCACGTTTGGGTCGTGATGCAGCCGGCGGCGGTGGCTATGCGACTTGCGACGCTTCTTCAACCGCTTCTGCATTGACTTTACTGGCGTGATGACTGCTTCTCGGTGCCGTTTTGAATTGCTGGAAGCTGATGCCCGCCGAGACGCGTGGAAATGGCTTGGGGCCGTCACGATTCCGCGGTTTCGGAACGCCGATAATGGGACCGGTGTTTGGTTGTTTTTGCTGCTGAATGGCGAGTCAATGGCTAGCTCGTCATTCTCGTCATCATCCAAATCCGATGTATAAATAAATTCGTCCAATGCAATCTCGCTCACTTCGCTGTCGCTGTTGTGAGCCTGACTCCAGCCTCGCTTCTTTTGGTTAGCTCGTTGTAAATTTTGTGGTTGAGGTTGTTGTGGTTGTTGTAGGTGGTGAGGCGGAGGAGATAGGGTGCGGGTTGTTAGCCCATCAATAATACCGCATGGACGCTGATTGTTCATCACCCAAACCCCAAGAGTAGGTGGTCGAGACCCAGTGTTTGAGGATGACAACACTTCGGTGGCTCGAGCACCTTGCTTTTGTTGCTTGGTTGGTCGTGGCAATGATAAATCTTCGTCCGTTTCCTCGCCGTCGTCATCATCTTCTTCATTGTCGTCAAATTCTGAGGCGGCAAGTGCGGCTTGTTGTTGATGGTCATCTTCCCCGTCGTAATCTTCATCAGACGAGCTGAAGAAGTACGACCATAGGTACGAATCATCGTCATTTTCGTCATTCAGTTTGTTAGAGTTGATGGTTTTTGGAGTCTTATCAGTAGCTGGCTCCAAAAAGTCGTCAAAATAAATCGTCTCGTCTTCATCTTCTTCATCGTCTTCATCAGCATAAAACCCAAACTCGTCTTCATAAATCGGGCCTGGACTTGATGCGTTGCTGTAGAGGTCATTTTCTTTCATTTCGTCCATAATGGCTTGCTCTTCCTGCTCCTCGACAAGCTCATCATCGTCATCGTCGCCGTATTCAAAATCAGCATAGTTGTAAGCGCTTTTTTGGTCATCATCGTCGTCCTCCTCTTCCTCTTCCTCCTCTTCATCGTCTTCTTCTTCCTCGTCATACTCATCCTCCTCGTCGTACTCATTCTCGCCGTTATTCAGCATGGTCAACAGTTCTTCATTTTCATACTCGTCATAGTCGACATTACCATTGTTACTGGTTGACTCTTGCTGAGCTTCCGACCGAGGGAATGCAAGACGATCGTCAAAGTCATTATCAATAACCGAGGTACGGCGGTTTCGAGCATTGTTTTTGACCGGTGTCTCAACGCTCGTGTCACTGTCACTCTCGATAGCATTTTCATTTTCATCCTTTTCGGAAGGTGCAGTCGATTCACGGAGCTTTCGAATCGAGGCCATATCTAGCCGCTTGGGAATCTTCAGCTGCCGAACGGGGGTTTTAAGTTTGGGTTTCTCCTCGTCTGTTGAAGATCCACTATCCCCTTCTTCTTCCTCTTCTTCTTCTTCCTCTTCGTCGTCTTCCTCCCCTTCTTCTCCATCGTCGTCGGATTTCTTTAGCAAGGTAGGAATTGAATCAACTGTCGCGTCAGAGGCAGCCGATTCATCGTCATCCTCACTGTCATCGTCGTCTTCTTCATCCTCATCATCGTCCTCGTCCTCATCGCTCAATTTATCGTTATCGGGGGGCAAATGTTTAGATTGTTTCTTGTAGTAACTCAAATTCTTTCCCGAAAAGGCAGGCTCAGCGGGCCTCATCTGGTTGTTGCTTATGGCCACCATGTCGTTTTGGTTGTGGTCTGTAAATAAGTTTTCTTTGCTGGGTTGGCGTATATTTCAAATAGGCCAAATAATAATAATAATCTGTCGTATTTGATCAATATAATAATAATAAATCAATCAAGCAAGCAATCGGTTGTCTGTATCTTCTGTGTGTCTGTGTGTGTGCGCGTTTATCTTTTTTTTCTTTCTTTTCTTCTTTTCGTTTCCTTTCTTCTGTAGTATTCTGTGTTGTCTTTCTGGGCGCTGCGCTCCTTTAGAGGTTAAAAACCGACATTATTCCAAATTCCTTGTAATGTATAACAGCGTATTATCATGAGATCTGATTTGTTTTGTTTAATAAATAAAAGGTCCAAAGGGTGTAGTAACAAAGCTA
This sequence comes from Blastobotrys elegans, assembly GCA_030564235.1. Taxonomy (NCBI): domain Eukaryota; kingdom Fungi; phylum Ascomycota; class Dipodascomycetes; order Dipodascales; family Trichomonascaceae; genus Blastobotrys; species Blastobotrys elegans. The sequence goes on from JAJLUJ010000137.1 coordinate 12,635, forward strand.
CAAAAAGGTTGTTGAGGCCGGTTCGTTTAGATGTGCGATTGTGAAAAGAAGAGAAGAGAAAAAAAGTGTTTAGAAAGAGGTGAAAATTTTGGAAATTTTCAAAAGGCTCTGCGCGGCGAGCTGCATACGTATGATGACGTGCAACCAACCCAGCCGATTAGTCAGGGAGTCACAGCGGGCTTAGTCAATTGCGAGTCACGGAAAAACCCTCAGAAGAACGAGCGCTAGCGGCGGTGGCCGAGGCGATATTTGAAGAAGAAGAAAAATGGGCCACAAACTTCCGGCCTCACTTTTCTTCAAACATCACGTAATTTTTTTTTTCTCTCCTTCTTTGTAACTCACTCAAACAACGTGTACAAAAACCAACCAACCAACAAAAAATGTCCAAGGAATACGTACTAGTTACAGGCGGTGCAGGCTACATTGGTAGCCACACTGCAGTCGCACTTATCGAAGCCGGTCGAAACGTAGTGATCATGGACAACTTGGCCAATTCCTCATACGAAGCTGTGAAACGGATTGAAAAGATTTCCGGTACCTTGCCTGAGTTTGAGGAATGCGACCTGCGAGACGCCGACGGGATGCGGAAGGTGTTTTCCAAGTACCCTGGCATCACCTCGGTCATTCACTTTGCCGGGTTGAAGGCTGTTGGCGAATCGACTCAAATCCCCCTTGCCTACTATGAACAAAACGTTGGCGGTACCATCAACCTGGTCAAAGTTATGGATGAATTTAACGTGCACAAGATTGTCTTCTCGTCCAGCGCGACTGTATATGGCGATGCTACCCGGTTTGAAGACATGATTCCAATCCCAGAAGAATGCCCTACAGACCCAATGTCGCCGTACGGGAAGACCAAGCTTTTTATTGAGCAAATCTTGCGAGACCATACCAAGGCTAACAAGCAATGGCACACAGCCTTGCTGCGGTATTTCAACCCAATGGGCGCTCACCCATCTGGGTTGATGGGCGAGGACCCACTCGGCATTCCAAACAACTTGCTACCATTCTTGGCCCAAGTCGCTACTGGCCGACGAGACAAGTTGAATGTGTTTGGTAACGACTATGACTCTCGTGATGGCACACCAATCCGTGACTACATTCACGTCCTGGATCTTGCCCAGGGCCATATCGCTGCTCTGGACAAGCTCAAGAGCGTGGAAGCTGAGCGAGCCACTGATGTGACTACTGGGTTCTGCCGAGAGTGGAATTTGGGCACTGGTCACGGCTCTACTGTTTTGGAGGTTATCAAAAACTTTGAAGCTGCCGTTGGTAAGGACTTGGCGTATCAAGTTGTCGAACGACGAGATGGCGATGTGCTGAATCTGACCGCAAAGGTTGACCGTGCGCATACCGAGCTAAAGTGGAAGGCTGAAAAGTCCATGAAGGATGCATGTGAAGATTTGTGGCGATGGGCTTCCAACAATCCAAACGGGTACCAGTAAACGTTCAGTTCTAGAATAACTCCGCCGTGTGTGCGTGCCACGCGTGGTTTTTTATTTAATTTTTCTTTTGTAATTTTTCATTCCTCAACTTCTCCCCCTCTTCGATGAACACCACTGAAGAAAAACTAGGGTACCTAAAAAGCCGGCTGCCAGATGCCGACGAGACCATGCTGCTGGACATGCTAGTGTCATGCGATGGGAGCCTCAAACCGACGCTAAACCTGCTGGGTTTGCAGGATGATCGGGCGGTGGCAAGCCAGCAAACCACGCTAAAGCGATTCATAAAAACGCCTGATGGATCCGCCGTGAAGCTGAAAAAACCCAAACTTGATCAAAAGGGGTGTACAGTTCATGTATACGACCCAGAAGAGCTGGAAAAGATGGACGTGCACTGTACGCTCCATTTCAACGTGTTCCCGCAAGACCTTGCCACAAACCTGCTCAAAAAGCTCATGCAGGACTCGGAAACGTGGGGCGAGAACAAATTTTACATGTTTGAACGTGCTGTCAAGTCAGCTCATACCACCAGAATATACACAGACAGCCAGTCCCTTCTCGAAAAGAAGGACGCCACGTACAACGGAAGCCGCGTCAAAACGGTACTCCCATTCGACAAGTACATGACAGAAGCGCGAGATGTGGTCAAAACAATCACCAATAATGAAATCAAGAAACGCGGGTTGGCCAAATACCAATGGGCCGGCGAGTGGGACTGTAGAGTGGCGATTTGCAACCGCTACGATGGACCCAAATCGTCAGTCGGGTATCACTCCGACCAAATGACCCATATGGGTCCACATGGAGTAATATCCAGCATCTCATTGGGAGCAACGCGCGAATTTCGCCTAAAAGACAGACACGACCGCGATAAATCAACAATATCGGTGCACCTCCCGCATAATTCTCTAGTAATCATGCATGCTGGCTGCCAGGAAGAATACAAGCACAGTCTGGTGCCCGTAACATATGCATTAAACCCACACCCAATCTCAGGCACGACCCGAATCAACCTGACATACCGAATGTACCACCCAGATTTCAACATTGAAAACGTGCCCAAATGTGGCTGCCATTTGCCAATGATCCTTCGCACAACCATCGCGCAAGATCGGAAGTACAAGTATATATGGCAATGCCCAGCTGGATATAAAGGCGATGAGGAAGGGTGCAAAATGGTCACCTATCCAACGTTTCCAGCTAATTATTAGTGGGTGTGGGTGTGTGGGGGGTGGGGTGTTCAGCCGCGCATACCCAATGACTCGGGAATCAGACCGGTGTCAAGCAAGCAAGTTTTTTTCTTCTTTCCTCACCTTTTAGAGTCACCCTTTCCCACTCTCTCATCTTCGCAAGGCATAAAAAAAAAATATGTTGGAAACACAACCCGTGGAGGATAAAAAGGGGAGCGAGACTTCTCTAAACATTGATGTGAAAGAGGAATATACCGGGAATGGGCTGCTAGCGCGGTTTATGCGGTTCAGCAACAAGCTTGATTCGTATGGGATCGAATTGAGAGGTATTCACCGGTCCATGCCATATGAGCGGCATGACGGCAGTTGGAAGTTTGTCGTTCAGATGATTCTTTTTTGGGTGAGCGGGTGTGGTGGTCTATCCACAATCAGTGGGTTTTTTCTAGGACCGCTGCTATTCGGGCTAAGCTTTAAAGACTCGGTGACTTCTGGGTTTGCCGGGTCGATTCTGGGCACGCTAGTTGCCGCATATGGATCGACGATGGGCCCACGATCTGGGCTGCGGCAGATGGTAGGGGCACGTTTCCAATTCGGGTGGTGGCCAGCCAAGATTTGCGCGCTACTAAACGTACTAACGCTACTCGGCTGGTCTGTCGTGAATTGCGTATTTGGTGGGCAGATTCTAGCGTCCCTTTCGACGGGGAACCTACCAATCGAAGTCGGTATTGTCATCATCACCGTCATTTCATTCTCGATTGCCATTTTCGGCATCAAATACGTGCAGTTTTTTGAGAGTTTTGCGGCTCTCCCAGTCATGATAACCTTCATGTTGTTATACATTTGCGCGGGGAAGCATTTCGACACTGGCCGTCCATCTCAAGGTACGCAGGAAGAAATCACTGCAAACTGGCTATCCTTCTTTTCATCCTCGTTTGGTGTCACTGGTACATGGATCGCCATTGGTTCAGACTATTTTGTCGACTTTCCAGAAAGCACGCCTTGGTACAAGACTCTGGCCATCACGTGGGGGTCGCTGCTGTGTCCAACCATGTTTGTTGGGATATTAGGTATCGGTCTAGGCTCAGCAGCAGTCTCCATTCCGTCCTGGAACAAGGCATATGAAGAGCTCGGGAATGGTGGTCTGCTATACTCTGGGTTTTCAGCGTGGGGCGCCGGTGGCAAGTTTTTACTTGTGGTGTTGTACATTTCGCTGGTCTCCAACAACATTCTAAACACATATTCCATCGCGCTATCGTCGCAGGTGTGGGGCAAGTGGATGACACGGTGCCCTCGATATATTCTAGCATTCGCCAGCGCCATGGTGTACTTTGTGATTAGCATGGTGGGTCGGAACAAGCTATCTGACATTTTGGCCAATTTCCTACCTGCTATCGGGTACTGGAGTTCAATCTACACAATGGTGCTTGTGGAGGAAAACTTTCTGTTCCGTCGACATTGTCTGCCTGGGTTGAACGACTCGTATGACTGGAGCCAGTGGAACAATCCAAATTATGTGCGCAAGTGGTCCATTTCTGCCGTGGCTGGGTCGCTGTGCGGCGCAGCTGGGGCGGTGCTGGGAATGCACCAAGCATACTTTACCGGTCCCATTGGCGCCCTGGTCGGCACTGAAGGCTCGGATTTGGGTGTCTTTTTGAGTGTTGGGTTTACCGCATTGACATATCCAGTGTTTAGATACTTTGAATTATTGTATATACAAAAGCGTTAATTATTAATTTTTTCTTCTACACGGCGTTTGATTTGAACGGAAGGAACAGCTCTTCAACACGTCGACGTTCGTAGTTCCACTTTTTGATAATCTTGCCCTTATTTTCCTTGACAAGCTGCTGCATTTGTTCAAGCGGGAGGTTGGAGATTGGTTGTAGAGGCTGCATCATTTGCGCAGTGTATTTCTTGACCAACCCGGTTCGTTGTTTTAAAGTGAAGCATGGTTCTTTGACGAGCTCGGTGATTTGTTCCTTACGTTGGGTGACTGGCACATCTTCTTTGGCGGCAATGGCGTCAGCAGCCTTGATAGTCTCTTCAGCCAAGCTTTCAAGCTCTTGCGGCGACAACTTTTTCATTAGAACCCCGTCTGGAGAGAATGACACCATGGCGTCAATCTTTTCTGCTAGCGATTGGTATCCTTGCCAACCATCCATGAGCTCATTCTCGCCTCTAAATTCTTGGGCCACTTTAGCGTCTTCATAAAACGCTTGGTCAACCAAATTCTGTGCTTCAGAGACAGATCGGCCGCCGCCTTGGCAAAACAGCTGGATCTGTAGCAACCGGTCTAGTGTGACTGGTTGGTCTTCCTGCGTCACCTCTACGCCCAATGCCTTCAACTGGTCGAGCAGATTGGCCCGTTTCTGTTGTCGCTTAGCGTCTCGTTGGGCCAGCTCTGTCTGAATACTTGGCTGGGCCAGGTATTCCTTCCGTTTCATCACCGCCAATTCTCGCTCCACCTTCACCGGATCTTCAATAACGTCAAATCCAAACCGTCGTTGACGAGGTGAGAAATGGGGGGTAGGTAGTCGAGCATGTTTCTGCATGGCCACACCCACCAGTTTTCGTTTGGGGTGGAATGGGTCATAATAGTACCGAACATAGCCTGGCTCTTTGGCAAAAAGCGTGTGGTCTCGGCCAATGCTCATGTTCTCGCCAGGGTAGATATTGGTACCCCGCTGTCGATACACAATCTCACCCACTCGTACAAGCTGCCCGTCACCGGCTTTAGCGCCGAGCCGTCGACCAGACGAATCTTTCATGCTGGTTCGCGAACCGGCAGCTCGCTTGGTCGCCGTTCGGATGAACGTCAATGGCGCGCTGACATTGGTTATACGCTGTGTCAACGGCCGCAATATGTATTCGTTGAACATTATTTGTGTATTCAGCTTTGTGAGTGAATTGAAAAAAAAAAAAAATCGCTCCCAAAATTTTTTTCATTTTCAGAGATGTGCGCGCGCAGAATATATATGTAAAAAAAACGAGCCTGCTGCGGCTCATTAGTTCCGTGAGGGTATTAATTAATTGAAAAAAAAAATTTGACTGGTCTATTAAATTAGCAAGTTATATATACAGAAAAACCGGTTTATTTTTTTATTTTGGACAAGTTTAATAATCGTCATCATCCGAACCCAACAAATGAGCGTAATCCTCGGCAGATGCAAATTCTGGCAAGTCCTTGACTCGTCGTCTCTTGTTCTTTGAGGATTCTTGGTCGTTATCTTCATTATCATTATCATTGCCGGCAGCTTTTCGCTTATCGCCAAGCTCGACTTCATCATCAGAGTCAAGCATATCAGCTCGTTCGTAATCAAACTCGTCCTCTTCATCCTCATCATCGTCATCATCACCTCCAAGCTGTTGATCTTCCTCATCATCATCGACATCTTCTTCTTCTTCTTCTTCACCGCTCATATCGTCAAGATCGCCATCATCCACAGACATTTCATCCTCCATACCAGAGAAATCTTCATCATCAAAGTCAACGTCTTCCTCGCCGTCATTCTCAGCACCCTTGCTTCGAACCAACGCATCAAACACGTCATCTTCATCCAGCTCTTCATTCTGGACTTTTGATTTGGCGACTGGCTTGTCACGGTTAGCAAAGTACTGGTGGAAGAACCGTTCGCTGACATCAACATCAACCAAGTTTTTATTGGACCAGTTGATTTCAGTGACTGGGGCGTTGTGGCTCTTGTCAGCACCAGATAAGGACTGCATAATGGCACCGCCACGAGTAACCTGTTTTTGGCGCGGAGTCTTGTACACGAACCGATCCAAAAAGTGGTTCAAAGTGTGCAGTTCCAAGTCTGGACGGACCATTGTAGTATCGTTATTCAAAAATCCTTGTGCGTAGACCGTGACGGTTGGATGGTAGTGAGCCAGCAATGGGATCAGCTCCCACATTTTGGTGTTGCCAGCGTTGGCGTAGACTGGATCACGTTTCCGGCCGTCATATGCTTCAGTGTCGGCCTCTTCCTCACCTTCAACTTCCTTCTTTGGCTCCACCTTTTTCATCTCGGAATCAAAAAGTTCACGCATATGTGTAGAAGATTTGGCGAGCTCTTGAAGCATAAAGACGACGGCGGCAATGACACCAACATTCAACCAGCTAGTCGCCATCTGCACGATCCGTTTGGCAAACGCCTTCAACCGGTCCTTATTTCCGTCTTCCTTGAGCGACTTGAACAACAGGTTCATGTAGTCCTTCAAGTGCTTGTTTGAGACTGCTAGACGAGGATCCAGCAGACTTTCGTATAACGTCCGGTAGAACCGGTCAGAGAGGATGGCTTCGTTTCGAGATACTTGGTGGATCAGCTTCAATGCTTGCAAACTGGTACCAAAGTTGGCAGAGTGGGTGACTCGGTACAACGCGTTCATATGCTGGTCAAACGTTTCCTTTGGCAAGTCTGAGAATGGGAAGGCACGAACAAGACCAGTTAGAATGGCATTTGTCATTTTAGTATCTTCTTCTTCCTTGACGGTATTCTCGCTCTTGGCTTCTTGACGGTCACCGCCCTTCTTACCCTTGTTTCCTTTATTCTTCCAACGAGGTTTCTTAATCTTCTTTTGTTCCTCCTTTGGCACCGGCTTTTGCTGGTTCCATTCGGATAGTAACCGCTCAAACAACGTCAGGTAAATCTTCATGAGGCTGTTGACCATCTCCACTTCTTTACTCAGTAGCGTGGACTGGTTTAGTGTGATGATACCATAGTACCGGGCGTGGTAGTCGGCGCCTTGTCGAAAGATTAGTTCAGAGATGGCCTCAACCACGATAGCCTTCATGGCTGGATGTGCTTCTTCCAGTCGTAGCAGCATTTGCACAACATGGGAGGCAACATTCCGGTCTTTATCACCAAGCTTATTGACCCCGAGTCGCAACAAGTTGACTTCTTGTTCGGGTTTGGCTTTTAACAAATCAAAAATTTGGCTGGTGGTGTTTCGTCGAATGAACGGGACAGCATCATGGGTTAGCGATTCCAGGATTTGCAAAAGATTAAAGTAAAATCCCTTCATCCAATCTTCAAACGCCCATACAATGAGCCATTCCTGTGGCGTTGAGCCGCACACTGGCTGGTTTTTAAACCATTTCAGTTTGCGGTCCGGTAACACGCCACCAACAAACAAATCGGATAGGGCGTTGATACCTTGGACGGCGCTGCTCTTGCTCTTTTTTTTGCATAGGGTTAAAAGTTGGTCAAAGTATTTCATGGAGTGTAGCGGGCTTTCTTGGATAAGCAAGGTTAGCGTGCTGATTTTATCCGACAAGGTACCGGCGGTCAAAAACTGCGATACCTGCTTCTTGACCGATGTGCTTCGCGAGTCACCGCCTTGGGTGGCGTACACTTCATTCTCTTTGGCCAGCAGTTCTTTGCCCTTTTCCAAAAGCTGGGATTTGGTGGCCTGGCCTACCGGAGCCGTAGGTTCTGGGGCTGGGGTCAGGTCTGGATTGTACCAGTCTGGTCGTGGTACTATGCTTTGCTTGCCAGGGTGGACGATGGATCCGGTATCAACGGGTTCCTCGACAATTGGCATGCTCTTTTGTCGTGATGGGTTGGTAGTAACAGCAGTCTCCTTTTCTCGCTTCAACTTTTCCTTCTTGTCCTTCTTTTCTTCCTTTCGCTTCTCCTTCTTGTTTTCTTGCCACTTGCCGGATGGCATCATGTCTGATTCAGAAACGTTGAATCCAATCTCCTTCATGTAGCTTGACACGTCGCCGCCGAGTTTGCCTTCATCTTTAATGTCGTCAGTATCAAACTCTAGTTCCGAATCAGACCCCGAATCCAGATTATTGAACATTTCCAAATCTTCCTTAGATCCGCCCAACTTTTCAAACTCTTCCATCGCCTTGTCGTCATCACCGTCGTCAATCTCCTCCGGCTTTTCTTCTTCCTTCTTTACTTCTTTCTTCTTGTCCTTCTTGTTGTCTTTCTTGTTATCCTTCTTGCCCTTCTTTTTGTCGGTCGTTTTTGATGCGGATGGGGCGGCCTTTTTAGTGCTATCCTTACCCTGGTCCAACTTTTGCTTCACCTTTTCCGACAGCTTTGCCATAGCACGTTCAGACGGCATGGAAGCTGACCCTGTAGAATCGGACATTCTTTGGCTAGTTTAGAAGAAGAAGAATAAAAAGAGTATTAATCTGCTGTTTTGTCTATAGATTGAAAAAAAAAAATTATGTTAATTGAAAAAAATAAAAAAGAATTTTTTTTCGGCGTCGGAAGACCGACGTTCTGATATTTACACGCACGCTTTTCCCGTATTTGGGATGTTTACGTAATGCGGCGGGGCAGCTTACTTTGAATGGTTCTTGCCGATATCCTCCAAGGTCAGCTTCTTCCCAGTCTTGAAAATGAGGTATGGTTTTCGGCTAGCCAGGTCGAGTATGCTTTTTGAGAATTCAGTGTTTACCCACGCAAACCAGGACCGGGTGTAGGAGTCCTTACCTTCATTCATGTTTACATTGACCGACTCGTGCATGAGTCCCAGTCCGCTAGTAGATTGCTTGAGCATTTCCAGGGCCTGTTCAATTTCTTTATCATCGTCAGTGGTTCGGATCTTGCCGATTTGGGACATTGGCCAGGCGTTTTCCAGCGAGACGTGTGGGCCGCCAATGCCCGAAAAGTATTTCCCAGTGACGGCGTATGGGTTACCTTGAGGCGAGAAGATCATTTCCCGCGTGGCTTGGTACACTTTATCATCCTGGTCAATGAACTTGATATCGGGAAGGGTTAGGAGTGAAGGCATGTTGGCGTCATCCATGTTATTATGCGAGCCGTACCCGTCAATCTCGTACGCAAACACTTTCCCAAACACTGGATGGTCGACAATCCCATGATCCATAATACTTTCCCGGATCTGTCTGGACATTCGTTTCATAACCTTGACCAGGTCTTTGACATCATCACGACCCGTCTTTTCGAGTAAACTAGCAGCTCGACCAAGTTCAACTGACGCCAGCGCGTTGGATGGAATGAAGAATTGGAAAATGCCTACATCATCAGACGGTCGGAACGGGGATTTGATGAGGTGGGTGTTGTTGTTGACGGGGTTACCAGCGCCGGCTAGTGATAGCGTGCCTTGGCTCCAAGTTTCCCGCTCAAACGTGTATTCCGGCTCGTTCATTGATCCATTGGCAGAGAACGTGGGAATCTGTTGGCTTTGCATCGTCTTGACCGCGATCCGAGCCGCTTGCACCCAATCGTCGTCAATGAAGCTAACATCCCCCGTAGCGTCGTGGAAATCGGCGGCTAGGCCTAGGAACGAGGCTAATGAGTCAAGCTCAAACATGCACTCCCATACCACATTCGTGTCAACGGGCGGGGATACCTTATCCGAGCTGCCGTCGCCTGGTTCCAACCCAGATTCAGGCGGTGGGTGGAAGGCGTTGCAGTGAGGGTATTGAGATATAAACGAGGCTTGCTGGTGGATGGCGCCTTCAAGCATGGTGCGGAGATTCTTGTCGAATGGGGCTAGAGCATGGTAGTTGACGACTTGGTACCGCGAGTCTCGTATCCACTGCGCGTTGATATCCCCCGTGATGATAAACGTCCGTGGACCCTTGCCGTCAAGATCTTTCGTATACCACTTGATTGTCGTGTCGAGGGTGTTTGGGAAACAGTTTTCAAACAATCTCGCCAGGTCCGGGTCCTTAAAGTTGTCTTTGAATGTCTCAATCACTTCCTCCACAACGTCAGACCGGAAAGCTCGGCAAGACTGGTCTGGCCGCTGGAACGGCAACTTCAACGGGCCTTCGCTGAGCGGCTCGTGTTTTTCTTGCGAGTACGTGCCGTATGCAGGACATTGGTTTGTTTTTGCCGACGCCACAGCAGCTACGATCGTGGTGGCGATCAGAGTAGTAGTTTTCATGGTGGTGGTTAGAAAGTAAGCTTACTAGTGTAGCGCGGAAATTACGTGGATCCAGACACAGTATTTATACAAAAAAAGAGCTTGTCTTCCCTTCCCCCCTCTTCTAATCACGTTCGCGAAAACTTTATACGCAACTGTGGAGACCTTCTTTTTCGCTGCAACTTCAGCCCAAACCTTACAAGCGGAGAGAAAACACTATAGCTACCGGCCGCCAAGAAAAAGGGGCGCGCGCGCAGGCCGGCATCCGACGGATTATGTCATTCTCAATCCGCGAACTTACGTAACACGTCGCAAGCCGCGCGCAATCTCGAACTTTTCCCAGATTCAATCTCAGATCTGAGCTAAAATGGTGATGACGACATGTTTTTGACTTGACTTGACGTTACAAGCTAGCTTGCCTGCGCTTGATGCAGCTGTGGCTGAGGTGACATCGGGGCTTACATGTACGATGGATGCGGATGATGCACATTCAAGACCTCGAGACACCTCACGTGCCGGTCGGTGGCCCTGGGGGGGGGGGGGGCTGTGATAAGCTAAAACTTAACGGCCGGGTGAATGTACAAGCCTCGCCTCGTTATCCTCAACCATTGCTAGAAAGAAAAGAGTACAACGTTGAGTTAACGTTCCGACCGGTCTATAGTGTACTTACGCGTACCGTTAATTATGCACGGAACTCGAGCTCGGCACGTTCCATTATCCAATAATATTGCGCCATTCCCCTGTCGGTCAATGTAGCCACTTGATGTCTTGGAACTTTTTTTTTTCTTCTTTTCTGTTCGTCTAGGCAATGTATAAAAGGAACAGGTCCCGCACAAATTTTTTTTTCTTTCCCCCTTCGCTCTCTCTCTTTTTTTAAGAATTTAAAAAAAAAAACTCAAGTTGTATACTTTTAAAATTTTAAATTAGAAAAAATGGGATTGGCAAGTAAGTTAGCAGCACAACCAGGTATGGGCCAACCACCGCCGCCACCACAAACACAAATGGGCGGCATGCCAGGAGGTATTCCAGGTGGGTACGGTGCGCCACCACCTCAACAATACGGTCAACAATTTGCGCCGCCACCGCATGCACCACCGGGCCATCATGCTTACCCGTACCCTCCACAACAACATCATCAGTATGGGACTCCACCTCCGTATCAGCAGCAGCAGACGCGCGCCGTACCTCCGCCGCCGCCGCCTCCACAACAACAACAACAGCAGCAACAACAACAGTCGTTGATGCAGCCGCCACATCCTCAACAAATACTACAGATTCTACAAGCATGTGTGCAGGAGAACCAACTTCAACAGTTTTACCCACCACGACGGTTAGAGCAGCTAGCCCAGGAGATTGGACCGAAAGTGCCGCAGGTTGTCCAAGCATGGCAGATACCTCCACAGCTAGCGGTGGATCTGGTCAAGCTATCTCTATACGACATTGTTTTATTCTGCGATGATTCCGGGTCAATGTCATTTGAAGAGAATGGCGAGCGGATTGACGATCTGCGGCTTATCATGCAACGAGTCTCCTTTGCCTCTGCTCTGTTCGACTCGGATGGTATCGAGGTACGGTTCATGAACAGCAACGTTGAAGGGAATAATATCAGTAGTGATGCGCAAGTCGGTCAACTAATGAGTCAGACCCGATTCCGTGGTCTAACGCCACTAGGAACTGCATTGAAGTCAAAGGTTATTGACCCACTGGTGCTCGGCCCGGCCAGACACAGCCGTCTCGCCAAACCCGTGTTGGTGATTAGCATCACCGATGGTCACCCGGCTGGTGAGAATAACAGCACCATTTTCAAGGTTATTCGAGATACTAAACAGCATTTGCGTCGGTCGCCGTACGGGCATGGTGCAGTCGCGTTCCAATTCGCCCAAGTCGGTAATGATCTAAAAGCCCGAGACTTTTTGGCCAAGTTGGATACCGATCGTGATGTCGGTGGTATGGTGGATTGTACCAGTACATATGAAGTGGAACAAGACGAAATGGCCCGAAAGGGTGTTGACTTGACTCCATCTGTGTGGATTGTGAAGATGATGCTGGGTCCAATCGACAAGAGTTATGACGAGCAGGACGAGTAATGCAAAAGTAATTTTCAAAAAGAAGAAATATTGGTCTATATAATTAATCCAAAAATACAAATCTTAAAATACATGGCGCAACAATTGACCCCATCAGCCACATCAGTTCTCAGCTATTCTTTACATCCTTTCCAAAATCTGACAAGGACATTGGAGCAGCCTTGTCAGTCTTGAAGATGAGGTACGGCTTTCGTTGTGCTAGGTCAAGGATGGTTCGAGCAAACTCGGTATTGGTCCAAGCGAACCATGGTCGGGTGTAAGCATCCTTGGTGCCTGGTTTGGCATCGACATTGATGGATTCATGCATCAAACCCAACCCATCAGTGCTGTTGAGGATAATTTCCAAATCCTGCTTAATCTCTTCGTCATTGTCAGAAGTTCGAATCTTTAGTAGATGAGACATTGGCCACGCGTATTGGGTGCCAATATGTGGGCCGCCAATGCCGTTAAAGTAAGGACCTTCCAAAAAGTATGGATTACCAGCCTTGGAAAGGATCATTTTTCGAGTGTTTTGATACGTCTTGTCGTCAGCGTCGACAAATCCCATATCTGGCAAAGCTAGCAAGGAAGGAACGTTGGCATCGTCCATGATGTTGGTGGAGCCATACCCGTCGACTTCAAATGCAAACACCTTACCAAAGTCTGGGTGGTTGGTGGTACCATACTTCCAAATGCTCTTTTCAATGTCGCTACCCATCTTGGTCAACTTTTTGCTCAGCTCGGCATTCTTCTTGCCAATCATTTTACCAACCCGTTTCAGGTTTACACTGGCCATGGCATTACCCGGCACAAATAGTTGGTAGATGCATGCATCGTCGGAAGGTCGGAACGCGGAACGGACCATGTCAGTGTTGTTGTTGACTGGGTTACCAGCGCCCTTCAACGGCAAAGTTTCCGTGCCAATATCGGTTTGTCGTTGGAAAGTGTATGGGCTTTCATTGACCTTGCCGTCTGGGCTGAAAGTTGGCTGTTGCATATCAGATAGCGTATTATAGGTAGTCTCAACAGCCTTGATCCATTGATCGTTCATAAAATCAGTCTCACCAGTGGCGTCGTGGAAATCGCTGCTCAACGCCAAAAACGCAGCCAACGAGTCAATCTCGTACTTGCATTCAAACACCACGTCTGGGTCAATCTTTGGTTTGACTTGATCGTCTTGCTCGTTGGAGACTGGCTTTAGGCCGGATTCCGGTGGCGGCTGGAAAGCATTGCAGTATGGCTGCTTGATTACAAACTCAGCTTGAGTGTGGATCGCGCCTTCCAACAAAGTCCGCAAGTTCTTGTCGAATGGAGCAAGCTTTTGGTAATTGTACAATTGGTTTCGCGAATCCCGCAACCACTCGGCGTTGATATCACCAGTGATGATGAAAGATCGTGGACCCTTCCCGTCGACATCGGCAGAGTGCCATCGCACCGTGGTATCAAGAGTGTTTGGGAAGCAATTCTCAAATAGTCGGGCCAGGTCTGGGTTTTCGATACGTTCCTTCACATCTTCAATCACATTCTCAATCAAGTCAGACTTGAATGTTCGACATTTTTCGTCCGGCCGTTGGAATGGCAGCTTCAATGGGCCTGTGGAGTATGGCCCGTGCTTTTCGGTCGAGTACTCAATATAGGCTGGACACTCTGGAAGCGGGAAGTGGTCATGATCGTCTCGCTTCATCAGTCCAAACGCAAAGTTGGTTGGGAACGCGCTGGTTATAGTAGCTGCTAGTAAAGTCGTGCCAATTGTCCACTGGCTGAGTTTACTAAAGTTTGTCATTCTTTATTTTTTATTATATCTGGAAACAAAAAGAGAAGGGAGTGGAGTGGGGGGAGGCGGATCTGATGGCCGTTTTATATGTCGATCGGGGTGAGCATTCTCGGCTCAGAATTCAATTGAATTCATAGCGCTAGGCATCAACAATTCTAAGACCCCGGGAGTATAAAAATGTAAAAAAAATGCCGATCGACGCGAGCTTAGGTGCGGGGGTATACGTATCTAGAAGTTTGGAAGCCACCAATCCCATGTTCGCCGAAACTAACCTTAAGGCGTTAAGATACGCAATTAAACACTGACGCCGTTTTCTTCGTATATCCAATGTCCACGCTATTTGAGCATGTGTAATAAGGTTCAAGATCATGCGCCTCTCGCAATCTCGATCAAAGCCTCTGCGAGAGATTAAGCCTTATTAATCTTTTTAAACTCAAAAATCAAGGATCATGAGTCTATAAGGTTTCATTTCTTGCGGGGGGCGGCCGCGGCGACCGAATGAAGCACAATGAACTCATCAAAAACAAGTCTGCGCGCAATTTGGTACCTTATATGACACACCCTCGCTGAAATTTTTTGCCGCAAAAACAAAAAAAAAAATTTAAATAAGCTAAGAATATATAATAATAATTTATACACTAATGGCGTTACCATTACTGGTATTGTTTCCACCATCAATCTTGCCGTCACCGTTCACCTTGTCCTCTTCATTGTTAATCTCATTATTGGTGTTGTTATTCTGATGCATGTCGTTAGTACTAGTAGTCGTAGCAGCATCATCTCCACCACCTTGTTGCTGTTGCTGCTGCTGCTGTTGAAGGAAAAGCAACTGTTTTTGCTCTTCTGTGGCTGCTTCTTGCTCCTCCACATCATCTTTATGCCCTTCACTCAGTGCTTGCGCGATTGAATCCAGCATGCCATCGATTCGCTCAATTTCAACTCCACAACTGGTTGCCAAGAGCCGTCTATAATCGTTCATTTTATCACCCACACCAGCTTTGGCATGCAGTTCAGTAATATTCCGCACCAACTGTTTTCGTTCTTGCTGCAGCCCCCGTAGCTCTTGCATCAACTCCACAATTTCCGGGTTCCTCCTTCGCTCCTCGCTACTTTCTTCCCCATTCATCATGGAGCCATCAATCTTGTGCTCCTCTTGTGACACTAGTTGTGCCAAATCACGCGCCTGTGTACGCTCAACTAGCTGCTCCAAACGCGTTATTTTACTCTGCACAATTTCCTTACCATCCGCAATCTGCTGCCGCACCAACTCTTCTTGTCCAATCAGTTTCTCTTGTTGCCGGATTGATTCGTCCGTGTTGGCAATGTCCGAGTTGATTTCAGTCAACAGCTGCTGCACTTGTTCCAAATCGGCATCCTTCTCGCGTAGCTGTGCATCAAATACATTAGCCAGCGACTCCAAACGGTCCGAAATGGCCGGTGCAATTTGTTGGGTTGCTTTGATGGCACTCTCGGCGGCATGAGGCAGTGACATTTTGTGTGGATGTTGCAAAACTTGTTTTTGTCCGCTGTTGACCGTGTTTTTCGCACCACCGTCATTATTATTTTTACCCTTTTCATCCTTGTTCCCATCCTGTTGGGAGGCTGCTACTTCTTGCTGATCCATGTCGCGGATCGGTGATGAACTCGATTTGACATTGGCCTGATACACTGCATCGCCTTCCAAATACCTCTTCATGTTAACATCTTGAATCAAATGTTCATGAGCAGTCATTCCGCTGCTGTTTTGGATCCACGCTGAGGCGTGATACGACAAGAGCACCTTGCACAGTTTACGAGCTTGGTGCCGCGCCGCAATGTGAAGAGCGGTATCGCCATTCACATCCTGGCGATCGAGAAATGCACTTAGATCGTGCATGGGTTGTGTTTCTGATAGCTTGGCCAGAATAATTTCCGTATAATAACGCGTTGAGGATAGTTTGGACCTTGACGAGGTGGTGGACGCAATGTGGTGGAGAATAGAACGTCGGTTTGGGTCCGCGTAGAATATCGTGTCCCGCAACATTTCCACAATACGCGGGAAAGTGCGCCGGTCAAAACAGTTTGTAAACATGACAGACCGCATTAATGGGGTCTGGCCAACCAAGTTTGTGGCATGGATATCAGCGCCAATATTTAACAAAACTTCAATAATTTTCAAAATCCCCATCGAACACGCCCAGTGGAACGCGGTATGGCCTTCATCGTCAATAACCTGGTTAATTCGGAACCCTGCCGGAGGGTGCACCAAAAAATCAGGCACGCGCTCGTCATCAGGCGCCATAAAATAGTCCAAAAGCTTGTTGGAATATTCAGCAGCAATCATATCCGCGTCCAAAAACTGCCGGTTCTGCATGGACATTGCCACACTATTGTAGTCTTCTCCTCCATCTCGCCGAGAAGAAGCATTGTTTGGATGATACCCATTCAACTCGTCCAGTTCATGATCTGACATGAACTCCGAAGGCGAGGATGATCGTGAGGATACAGAAGCAGAGTCTGCACTGAGTACTCCCATATCATCGTCAAAGTTTGGCAACGTTGGATGGTGGATTGTTGTTGTTTGTTGTGGAGGTACAGCCGTCGCCGATGCCGCTGCTGCTGATGATGCCGCCGCTGCTTGAATAACCGGTTGGGGATTGTTTGGCGGTCTACCTCGTCCTCGCTTCTCACCCTTCACTGTGGCAATCTTTCGCGCCTTTTTCGGCGCTGCTGCTGCTCCTGCTGTTGACGGGCTGCCGTCCATAGTAGATGCTGTTCTGGCTTGTGATTTTGTCTTGTTGGCGGCGTGTTTGGGGGCTGGTGGCGGGCTATTCTCACTTGGTTCATAGTCAAATAGAGGCGCTAGAATCTTGGCTACTTCGTACTGAGTAGCCACCTCCCGCGCTCGTTCCAAAGGCACCCATGTCCCTTGATACTTGCCATACCCACCTTGCACCTTTTCGTGCGTCTCTCGCTGCACCTCTCGCTCCAAAATCCTGGTACGCTGAGGCTTGTCAAACCCAGCAACCTTAAGGATATGTGTCGCATTCACCCACCCATCTGCCATCCGTCTCATCACCGCCACGTCTCGGCACGGGAATTCATAAATAGGAACCTGTTTGAATGTGTTAGTGTTTAAGCGCGCTCTTTTTTTTTTCTTCATACCCCCGAGTACGTCGCTTTGTATATCGTATTAGGATCCATTCTTTATTCTCTGTCGGGGTTGTTCGCGAAATATGGAAATACCAGGCTCCCCCAATTTGATGTATATATCGATTGTTTGTTCGTGTCTGGAACGTGTCGTGTCGTCAAAAAGGAATTTTTTTTTTTTTGTTTGTAATAAATTTTTTTTTTTTTTACTCGCTGTTGGCGTTTTTAATTTTTTTTTTTGAGGAGGCAGGCCTAAGAATAAGAAGCGCTTGCAAGTACCGCGTTTTATTTCGGTATTGGGGGGAAGAGAGAAAAGAAAAATACTCTCGCTCAATCGCTAGCCGTGGTTAAAAAAAGAAGAAGAAACGTCGTACGGTAGGATATGTAATGACAGTGTCGTGTAAGTATCCTCGAAATTAGTATTGTTTCTGTGTACAAGCCTTCTATGTTCTGTTCTTGTTATTGTTTATTACCCGATCAAAGCGTCGTTTTTGGAACAAGGAAAACAGGCGAGAAAAAAAAGCTAGTCGCGCGCGGTGGGAGAAGAGAAAAAAAAATAAGCTGTTGGGAGGTTTTCAGCTCTTTTCTCCCAATTGGAACAAAATTTGAAGACACCAACACACACTGAATTATGGTACGGTTTTGCTTGATGGTGTTTATATCCCACTAACACAACGTTTATAGCTTCCTCTGTCGTTACTGAACGCTGCACAGGGCCAGCCGATGATGGTCGAGCTGAAATCAGGCGAAACTCTGAACGGACATTTGGTCAATTGCGACACTTGGATGAACCTGACTTTGAAGGAGATTGTTCAGACAAGCGCCGACGGCTCTTCCTTTTTGAAGATTGCTGAGATGTACGTGCGAGGCAGCACGGTATGTATATGAATGACTGCGACACGAACAGGTGCTAACAACCCCAAATAGATCAAGTACATGCGAGTACCAGAAGAGATTCTGGACCATATTAAGGAAGATCGACAGGCTAGAAATATGGAGCGAAACAACCAGCGATACAACAGCAACCGGGGAAACTACAGAAACAATAACAATAACAACCGTCAGGGGTACAATAACCGTGGCGGTGGCCATCACGGCCAAGGCGGAAACCGGGATAACTACAACCGAAACAATCGATACAATAAGAACCCACAGTTTCAGCAGCAGCAGCAACAACAGGCACCACAACAAGCACAAGCACAAGCACAAGCACAAGCACCACCGCAACGATTTTGACAATACTAAAAAAAAATAATTTATTCTGCTTTAATTGCACTGTATATCCTGCGCACAAATATATATGATGTCATGAAACCAATAGTCCCAGTGACTAGGCCATACACCATGCACCCCAAGATGGAATAGCCAAAGAACAATATCGTTGACGACAGGTCATCGACATTCAACTTTGTAAAGTAGTAATATACAGAGTAGCCAAAGATCCACCAGGCAGACCCGGTGCCCACCCAGAAGGACCGCCACCACCAATGATAGTCTTCATCATTGAGCTGTAGATAGGTCATGACGATGGAGGTTTCCACCACCGTGACTAAAAGCACCATACCGACAAGAGCAAAGAAGCCGTACATGTAATAATACGCCGCCTTTTCTTGCCATATAGTCTTGAGCACAAATGCAAGCTCGACAAAGATACACGCAAATGGCAGCAGACCGCCAACAGCCACGGCTAGTGGGGTGCTCTTCAACCGCCGCCGTAGTGGCATCTGCCGAGGGATTGATGAAGTTCGACCTGGGGATGGTTTTGGTTTGGATCTGCTGGCCACCAACGCGCCTATAAACACTAGCGGGCAAAAGATCAACAACCACATGCAAAATAGAGCCACAATCGTGCCAAACGGTAACGCCGATGACGACGCGTTGATCCACAATACCATATTAAGTGACAAAACAAGCAGCAGGATGATTGCCGGCACAAAAGACGCGCTGCCAATCGCCTGGGTAGTCACCCGCGAAGTAGTAGTCGCCTGGTCGCTATCATTATCACGGCTCAGCCGCGTTGACACGTAGCCGGCCACAACACCAGCAAACGCAAACAAAAACAGAGCATAGCTTAACAAACCGCCTCGGAACGAAGGGTTGAGAATACCCAAACAAGCAAACGCCACCACTACACACGCCATAAACAGCATCTGCGTGCCCGAGCCCAACACTGACAACAACATATTCCACCGAGCCGGCAACCTAAACACATCAGCATGGACAAGTTTCCACCCAGACACTTCTTCTGGGTCCTTATCAGGCTCACCCAAACTCTCTTGTTGCTTATAAGTCTGAATATCCTTATTCAAAGTCCGCACGAGAATGACCCCGACAATGATGGATAGAAAAGAGGTTAGCACAACTGAGTTTAGAATAGCCATCCAGTGGACATGGTTGGACTCCTCAGAGTACTGGAAATACATGTCCCACCGGTTACCCCATTCTACAGTCAAGTCTTCACGCCAGTAGACCGAGTAAGTGAACCGAACAACCTGTGGTTCAGTCTGCTCCGGATCCATCAACATTGGAGCCAGAATCTCCGCGTTCTTGGCACACCGTGGAGAATCGTTGGAGATGCTCTTTGGGTACACTTCAAATCCAACAATCACGTTTCTATTCTTGTCGTGTTTATCGGGTCGGTGGCGGATCAAAATGGTCACGTGGTTGTTTAGCAGCGACTTGCCGGTATTCTTGTCCACTGATCCGATTGGGAATCCAGATGCATAATACCGTTTTGTTCGATCGATTGAGATGAAAGCCGTGGCACCAGGCAGGTTATCCACAATCCACTCTACCATATAGTTTTCCTGGATCAGGTCGTGTGCCCGCTGCCGACCTTCCGCATCCAGCTCGAATTGACACAAATCAGCACACTTTACACCTTCCATCATTCTCAGCTCGTAGTTGGACTCGGAGATTCGATCGCCTCGAAGCACCTCGCCCAGATTCAACCCTTCCGCTTTTTCCTTGGTTGGGCATACAAACGGCAACTCAGAATACGCATAGGGTAGTTGGGTAGAGTCCGACGTGATCTTGTTGACAAATAACGGCACCTTGTCACCCTGTCTGTACGACGTGATGGACCATCCAGGAACGTAATACGCCTGTGCGGAATACGCGAATAAGAAACACGCATAAAGCCGTAATGAAAACATGGTTTTTCAAAAAAAATAAAAGTGTCCTGTATTCCACGTTTTGATGAATTAAAAGGGGAAAAAAAAAATTTAAAAAAAGTTTTGTAAGGTGGTTTAGTAGAAGAGGGAAAAAAAAAAAAACGTGGTCCCAGCGCTGCCAAACCTCCCACTTAAGTGTCAAAAAAAAAGGGGGGGATTTACCCGTTTTTGGCCTTTAAGCTGATCATATGGAGGGTTTATTTGTTCCCACTAGTCCCATATATTACTTGCTCTGGAAAGTCTCAGCTTTGCGTCTACCATGCCGGAATTCTAGCAGTGGGCTGGTTTCACGTTGACGAGATCTCCGAATAGGAGTAGCCTTATCTATGCGCGGCGTGGTTCAATTAATAAAAAGCTTGAATATTGGAAAATGCGTGTAGGGTTTGATAGGTATATGGT